>RJWJ010019531.1:0-30148 GCA_004363605.1 Indri indri | reverse complement strand
AAATTAAAATAAAATAAATAAAATAAAATAAAAATTAAAGAAACTAAACATAAAAGCAAGGGAAGAAATCACACACACATGCACACCCATGTTCTCATACACACATATACACAATGAATGGATTTAACTATGCAAACTTTTTAAATTTCTCTAAGTCAAAAATCATAGATAAAATTAAAAGACAGGGGGAATGAAAACTAAGGGAAGTATCTGAATGAAATACAACAGACAACACAATCCTTACTATAAAACAAACTTTAAGAAAATAGGGAAAGAACATGAAGAGATACCTCATAAAAGAATATAAATGGTTAATAACATGAGGTCAAACTCCTGGCCTCACATACAAAAATTAAAAGCCATTTTTGACCTATCAGTTGACAACAAGTAAAAAAAGGATAGTATTTAATGTTGGTGGTGGTGTGGTGAATATGGAAACTGACACAAGAATTTTGGAATACATCTGGTAGTACATTATCAGGAGGCTTCGAAAAGTTGACCCTTTGACCGAACAAGGCCTTATCTAAGAGTCTATTCTAAAGAAATATTTAGAAATTCATATAATATTTATAAACACTGCTGCTCATTTATATCATTATTCATAACAGAGAAGTCAGAAATCATTTAAATTCCAAAATGACAATAAAAATAGTAGCTAGCACTTATATAATGCTTACTATATAGAAAGCTCTGTTTGAAGTGCTTTACATATATTAACTTATTTAACCTTCAAAATCCTTATGCAGTAGAAATTACTATTATCCTCATTTTACAAACGAGGAAACTAACATAATTATGATGCTGAAAATCCATTCAATGAAAAACCATGCAATCATTATTTTAGACAAAAACCATTCTAATCCAGCCGAATACCACAGGAAAAACAGTGGCCCAAACCCCATCCATGCCATAAAATGCCAAATGGGGAGTCTAGATTTCCAACCTCACCAGGTTGTAACCAAGTACCCCAAACTTCCACCAGAGTAGTATCGGAGAAGGCCAAATAGGGAGCGGGGACTTTTGTCCCTGCCAGATGTAAATACAAAAATATAAAAATATCCATGAAAGAGAGGAGTATAGTTGATATTTACTTTCTACAAGGAACTTGTATTACTTTTCAAAACTGTTAAGAAACAAAGTTGTTTAATTCTAAACTAGGAGGCAGCATGGTTCACTGAAAGAAAGTTCTAGCATCTGACAGATGTATATAGGTCTAACAGCATGACCTTGAGCAAATTACTGAATCTCACTCGGCCGCAGGTCCTTCAACAACAAAGTGAGAAAAATAACCTCTACACATAGGGCTGTTAGAAGGATTAAAGAAAATAATCCATGTGAAGCACATGGCAAAAACTGGGCATTCACTACAAGTTCCCAAATCTCTCTCAACTGCTCCTGGAACCCGGTAAACTGTGACAGTAGCCCAGGAGGACGCCCACCTGACAGGAACTCCAGGAATGGACCCTGGTCCACAGAGGATGCAGGTCAACTCAATTTGAATTCTTCAGCTGGACAGGGATAGTTTTTAGACTGCTGGGGGGGAGTCCTAAAATTCAATCCTTGGTTAGCCTCCAGGGTCTCTGAAATACTCTCAAAGAGTAGAGGGCATGGGTAGGTAGCTTGCGATCTTCCAGAGTGGCTGTGAAACAAACCTCAGCAGGCCTAAGAATGCTGGTCAAGTGTGTGTCTGTCCTGATTGACTAGTTATTACTATATTTAGCTGTAAACCTGCCCTGGGCAGGGCCCATTCCTTGCTTTTAGTCTGGAAGGCCAGTTTTGACTTTGAACCAGTTGGCCTGGAGTTTGGTGCTTTGTGTTACAAACTGGATTACCAGCTTTGTCCAGCCCTCCTGGAGTGACTGCTGCCTGAAGAATTTCTAATGATGTAAACACAACTCCCCTAAAGTAGGCCTTTGAAAAAGCTTCTGGTTTTGTTTATTATGTTGTTGGTTTAAACATAATATTGTTTATTATGAAATAATCCTAACTTACGAGCAGCTCAATAGCTTGACTCAGGGTAAAAAGGTGAAACAATATTTTTCTTAACTTGATTAAATTAGGACGGAGAGGAACTTTCAGAAAAACAAAGAAATAGAGGGAGTAGGGGGATGTAATGATGGAGGATGAAGATAGGACTGTTGAAACCCAGGAATTCCAGGTTCTAAGCTCTGCTATCAAACTGTGTTTGCATGTGGTGGGATCACTCAGGCAGGGTTGAAGCAGCCACAGTGAGTTGCCAAAGCCTCCACGATTGTCTTTAACTCTTGCGGCTTTCCTTCTTTACCCATAGGCTTCCGCCAAATTCCCTAGTCTACCTAGCACTTGGAAATACTTGCATTCCTGAGACTTCACAAAGGAGGAACAAGGTGACAGTTCAAGGGCTTCCCTACCAACATCTCCTGTCCAGATCAAGGTTTTTCAGAGGACAAGGCTAGGCTGTCTCCAAGGCCCAGCCCCAGAATGACAAAGATCTCAGAAGAATGTAAGTTCCATGAGTACTTTAAACTCCAGTTTGCTGAAGTTCGGTCTTTCCTCTGATGTTCTTTTTTTTTTTTTTTTTTTTTGAGACAGAGTCTCACTCTGTTGCCCAGGCTAGAGTGCCGTGGCATCAGCCTAGCTCACAGCAACCTCAAACTTCCGGGCTCAAGCAATCTTCCTGGCTCAGCCTCCTGAGTAGCTGGGACTACAGGCTCATGCCACGATGCCCAGGTAATTTTTCTATTTTTAGTAGAGACCAGTGTCTTGCTCTTGTTCAGGCTAGTCTCAAACTCCTGAGCTCAAGCGATCCTCTCACCTCAGCCTCCCAAAATGCTAGGATTACAGGCGTGAGCCCCCGCACCCAGCCCCCTGATATCCTTCTAAAATCTTACTGTCTACCACCTCCCTTTTCCCATTCTAGGATACTAGCTGAGTTTAATCTGTCTTCAATGCCTCAGGATCATCATACAGAACATAAACTACTGAACAGTACAACATATTCAACTGCTACTGAGAGCAAAGAGTCAGGCTTTTCCTATGCTTCTCCGGGTGCTGAGGATCTTAAATTCTACTCTTTTTATAGTTTTTCTATCTCTTCCCCAATCTGCCACTATTAGACTGTGTCAGATGCCGGCACTTCCACAGAAGTGCTTCTAATCTGCTGCTTCTTTTCTGGAATGGTCTGGAAGAACAGATAAGCTGGTGGTAACTGTACCTCAAATGAGAACACACAGATATAGGAAGGTATGGGGTTCACCTTACAAATAAAGTGAATGTGCTTAGGAGACAGGGAGTTCTGCTCCTCCCCAGGGCCCAGAACAGTACACGGAACAGCCTGGCAGTTAGGCACACAATAAGTATCTGTTGAATGAACGGGGCAAACGTTCATTTGTTCTCAACCAAAACACAATTAGAAAGCCTCAACTATGTCAATTACTTCAGGCACACTGAGGAGTAGAAGGAAGTAGGTGCCATCCTGACCCTAGGAGACCTTACCACTATTTCACAATTTCCCCTTCTCCCTGCTAACACTTTCTCTTAAAAAACCAAATCTGGAAAAGGGAAGAAATTACTAAAGCAGACTGCCAGGATAACCACAGTGGGAACTAAATGCTATCCCCCCCACAGCCCGCATCACAGAGGGGAAGAACAAGTAAGGAATTGGCAGCCACCCAGCCCTTCTCCAGAAGCTCCCTAACTGGTTCTACCACTTTCAGCAACCTGAGCCCAGAGCAGGGGAGGGGGCTGGGAGCTGGGTCTCCAGCCACCTGCACCGGGCTTTGCCCCAAGCACAAGGCGGGGCCTCAGACAGACAGTCCACCTGCCTCCAGTTTCACCTCTTGAGGGGAAAGAACTCCTGACTCACCCCAAAAAGTAAAGTGCTAAAGGGCCCAATAAATAGAAAATAGCCATCATTAACTTAAAAGAAAGGGGTCCCACAAAGAAGGCATCATTATCTTTTTTAAAAAGGCTGCTGTCTCTTCTTGTAATAAAACTTGGAGCCAGGTGAGTAAGTGGTAAGGTCTAGTTCTCAAAACGCCAGGCTGACAGCTTAGATTCAGATAAAGAGGACACAGGGAGGCGGTGACAACAGGTACTGAATGAACAAACCATCCTGGGTGAATCAGCTAGAAATCCATTACTAGGCCCAGGTCCAGTAATGGGAAGTCAGGAACAACAGCCCGGACGGTCATTTCTCCCCAAGCCTAGGGGAGGCAGATATCGCCTCATCCCCTCACTGGCAGGAACACCAGAGGTTATGTGACTACCTGATGTCACAGGCAGGAAGCAAACCACAGAGCTCTGGACACTTATCTAAAAGTCCCCTCTGCCTAAAAGATTGGTCCTTTCATTCCTTACAGCCTGTGGCCCCCACTGAGACAGCCCTACAGAGAAATCCCCAAAGGCCTGAGCACTGTAGAAACTGCTGGCTGCTGAGGCTCAGCACAGCAGGGAGTCAGCTACCCCCAGATCAGCCCCCTCAGCTCAATGCTGCTAATAAGTGGGCCTGCTGGTGCTATCGAGAAGATCGTGGGGGAACCCAGACCTCACACCAACATCTCTCTCAGGCTGCTAGCCATGGCCCATGGTCCAGACTCAGGACAGGTGTGCCACCTGGAACAAATGGGACCATGTACTGGGCCTGGCCTGCCTTTGCCCAGATGATGGCCTCTGTGCCCCCTCTGAGCTCTGGGTCCTCAGCCCATCCTGAGTTCACCCTTTAGCTCCTCCCATTCCTCTGGTGCTCACCTCCAGGTACCCCTTCCTTTAGCCATCCCAGCACTCCCTCCTGGGTCTCAACCCCTGTCCTACCAACTCCTCAGACCACTTCCCCAAACCAGCTACCCACCTGGAGCCATCTACGGCCCTCCTTCTCTCAGATACCGCCCTTCTCTCTGGCCCTGCCTCCTTCTTCCCACCTTACTGCAAGTACCCCTGTATCAGGATCAGACCCTAAAATCCTTTCCCACCTTTTCTCAGGTTGTAGATTCCCACCCCCCATATCTGCCTGGGTACCCTGGGTCTGGCTCCCCTCACCTCTTCCCACTGCCTGCTGTCACCCTTGAACCCTAGAGACTTGGGTCCCCAGCCCCAGACCACTTTCTCTGCCCAGCCTCTGCCCTTTCCCAGGGATAGAACTCCTCCCCTCTGGGCCCTGGTACTTCCTACATCTCATTCATTTCTTTTTTCCCTTAATGCACTAGTTTCCTTTATAATTTATATTAGTATTATAATTTATATTAGTTATTAGTAAATTTATATTAGTAAAAAGAAGTGAGTTGATTTAATGAAAACAACTAAATAAAAGCACTCAGGAACAACAAAAATAGGGAAGGCAGCCATGCAACTGGAAAATATTTTGAATACTGCCTAAGCTGAAATGGACACTGTGTTGTAGTAGATTTAACACAAATTTTAACACTGTTCCTCAAGCTGTTCAGAGCAGCTTAATACCTGCTGCGTTTACCCAAGTCAGGCAGCTTTACTTAGAGAGTCAAATCTCTATCTGTATCACAGATGGACTAGTGAGCTCTCTGGGGCCCCACAGACCCATCTCTTATTGCTCTAATTGCTCCTAAGTGTAGGTCATGGAAAAAGCTCTGAAAGAGGAGTAGAAAATTCAGGTATGGGCAGGGGCTTTGCATTTACTAGCCACCTTATGCTGGGCAAATCAATTAAACTCTGAGTCTTGATTTTCTCATCTATAAATTGGAGCTAATAGTCCTCGGCCTGCTTCATAGGCTTGTTTTGAAGATCACATCAAATAAGATAATTTATGTGAAAGCACTTTGGTGTCATATAAATGTAAGGTATTATCTTGAATGCTAATGAGTAGCTTACAGCTTACAAACACAAATGAATCATTCTTTTTGACTTAAGAGGCAGCCAAGTAACTTCAAAAATCCAGAGCTTTGGCCAGACAGCTTCGGCTAAGAGTGAGTTAACCATCAGAGATACCAAGAGGCCTTGGAGGCTGGCTCCTGGATCTGCCCAGAGCTGGTCAGGCTCTTGGTGAAGAATGACCATCTTCAAGTGAAACCAGGCTCAATGCCCAACCTCAAGGCCTCAGTGCCTAGTCTGGAGATAAAAGGAAAGGCTCCCTTTGGAGACAGTAAACTAGATCAGGCACACCTCAAATCCAGAAATGGCCCCCCCAGATGCCCACAGAATCTCGTTTAATCACCCTAGGGCCGAGAGGCCAAACATGCCACATTTTTCATTTTCATCTCCTGCAACATCCTCAACAAACCCTAGGTGATACCCATTCCTTGTCATGCTAAGCACTTTTACTTCTACACCTTCATGCTCCTGCTGCTCCTTTAAGCCCTTCTCCATGTTCTGTCCTCAAAACCAGATTCTTCACAAATACGTAAGAAACAATGTTGATGCACCACACTCTGAAGCATAAGAGAAATATGTATATTTTAGCTAGCATACAGATAAAATCACCTTTTCCTTGAGTAACTTACTTAAGGAAAGTTATATTGCATATGCTACAGTACAACCTCCCTCCCTGAAAATGTCAATACTAAATTTCCCTGGTAGTTTTTGAATCAATAGACTTAAAATTTGAGTCTTGAAAGAGTTGATCAATGGCATTTTCAAGCACCTGGCTTCCCCAAGTAATGCCTGCCAAGATAGAGTGAGCTACATACTCTTCAAAGGGCTTCAAATGAAAGGCAAGGCTGCTACAGAGGGAAGAGAAAGACACATGCAGGCTGCAGAGGAGTGGAAAGAATATTAAACTGGCACCCCAGTCTGAGCCTGATGCTCACTCACTGGATAGTCTTGGACAAGTTTCATAACCTCTCTGGACTTCCATCCTCCTGTCCATAAAATAAATATAGTAAATGACCATCAAGACCCCTCTAACTCTGCTGCAATCTATATGTTCTTTCTCCCCTCCAGGTCCTGCAAAAAACACCTCAGGGAAGCCTTCCCTGATCTTGCCAATCACATGAATTATGTCCTCCTTTTTATTCCTACAGCATTTTCTTTTTTTCTTTTATTATTTATTTATTTATTTTAGAGACAAAATCTTACTGCATCACCCAGGTTGGAGTGCAGTGGCATGGTCATAGCTCACTGCAGCCTTGACTCTTCGGCTCAAGTGATCCTCCTGCCTCAGCCTCCTGAGTTGCTGGGACTACAAGTGTGCACTACCATGCCCAGCTAATTTTTCTTATTTTTTTTCCTTCTTCTTTTTCTTTTTTAAATGTTTAGCCACGAGATCACCAGGGATTTTCTTATTTTTTTGTAGAGACAGGATTTTGCTATGTTGCCCAGGCTAAACATTTTCTTATAGACTTTTACTGAACCTCTTTAATTCTACCTCAGAGGTCACCAAGTACTACACTGGGTGAGCTGTCAGAAAGCAGAAGTGATTTCCTACTCAGCTCTAAAGTCCCACCATGCCCACATAGTACCTTATCCATGGTGATATACTCCATTAATTTGTTGATTTGAACTAAATAGTGAACTCTAGTAATCCCCAATTTTCTTCTTGATTCCTCACCTCCTTTCTACCCTGACCACTGCTTCAACTGAGAACCACTGGTGCACTGACAGTACTGACTTGTCAGGACTGGAATGAGTAAAGAAGGGGTATGGAGTAGAGGACACCCTTGGACACAAGCTGAGGGTGATTTACATATGACCTTAAAGCTTACAGTGTAAGGAAAGTGCACTAACAGTGAAAACAGCAAGACCTAACTGGTAGTGAACACTCATTCTGTGCCAGGCACTGTGCCAAGTGCTCGTGTGGATCAAGCCTCAGAATGCTATCAAAGAGGGACTATCATCATCCCCATTCTGCAGATGGGGAAACCAAGGCACAGAGAGGTTAAATATTTGCTCAAGGTCACAAACTAGGTAAGTCCTGGAGCCAATATCCAGGAAGTCTGACTCCAAAGTCCACTTTCTTAACTGTAACTGCTGATAAGTACAAAGGTGATTATAAAGGCACATTTACAATTCCCAACACTGCTCAGTGTCCTGTATTATAATTTCCATCTCCTCTCAGCGTATAGTGGATGTGACAAGCAACAATTCTTGGCCTTACTTGTTAAAGATTAGTTAGAAAAACTGTGACTTTCTGCACCAACTTCCTCTCTAGGAAATCATCATCTGATTGAAAATGAGATGAACTTTTCGAAGAATTACTAATGTTAGCTTCTGTGTTTCAAAATGATGGGCCCCAAGAGCAAGAGATGGAGAAGCTGGAAACAGACAAGATACGGAAACCCTACAGTGACCACTTTTGTTCACATTTGTAGCCCAACACCAGTCTCAGAGTCTGACACACAGTAGGCACTTAATAAAAATGTTGTTTACAGGAAAAAATTCTACCCTCCTCTACAACACACATAGAGAAAAGAAAAGGAAATGAAAAAGAACCAGGAAGAACACTATAAAGTTTGATTTAATAAAGGTTCGGTGTGCGGCTAGGTGTGATGACTCATGCCGGTAATCCTAGCACTCTGGGGAGGCCAAGGCGGGAGGATGGCTTAAGCTCAGGCTTTCGAGACCACTCTGAGCAAGAGTGAGACCCCATCTCTACTAATAATAGAAAAATTAGCCGAGAGTCATGGTGCGCACCTGTAGTCCCAGCTACTTGGGAGGCTAAGGCAGGAGGATCGCTTGAGCCCAGGAGTTTGAGGTTGCTGTAAGCTAGGCTGACACCATGACACTCTAGCCTGGGCGACAGAGAGAGACTGTGTCTCAAAAAAAAAAAAAAAAAAACGTTCAGTGTGTGCCTGCTCTGGGTAAGGCACTGGGCACACAGCAGGCTGCTCTCCAGAGTCAGGACTGCAAGCAGAGAGATGGGCAACCTTCTACTTACCTGGTTGGAACAGAAGTCAGTACAACCTTTGTGATAGGCAATTTTGCATTATGAATCAAAAGTTTGAAAATATATTTAATTTTGTTCTAGTAATTCACTTTGTCGTAAAATGTTACTGCCTAAGAAAATAATAATGCATGTTCATTCAATCATTCAACAAGGATTTACTGAGCATCTATCAAGGGCTAGGCATTGTCCTAGGCACTAGAGACATAGTTGTAAACAAAACAGAGGAAGTCCCTTCCTTCCTGAATTTTTTCTTCTAATGGGGGAGACCAATGGTAAGCAAATGGGTATGTAACATAACGTGTAGGATAGTGAGATCTACTACTTAGAAATACACAGCAGGTAACGGTGTGGGGGCAGCTAATTTAAATAGGTGGTCAGGGAAAACCTCTCCAAGAGGGTGATATTTGAATGGAAATCTGAATAAGGTATGGGAGTGAGATATACAACTGCCCAGAGAAAGAATGTTCAAGCAGAAGGATTAGCAAGTATAGAGGTCCTGATGCAGGAATGTGTTAGGTGAGCTTGAAAAAAATATCACAGGAGGCCCACTTCACACCCATTAGGATGGTTATTATTCAAAAACCAGAAAATAACAAGTGTTAGCAAGGATGTGGAGAAATTGGAATTCTTGTACGTTGCTAGTGGGAAGGTTAAAAGGTACAGCCACTGTGGAAGACAGTTATGTCAGTTCCTCAAAACGTCAAACATAGAATTACCATATGATCTAACAGTTCTACTTCTGGGTATGCACCTGAAAGAAATGAAAGTAGGGACACAAACAGATTTGTACACTCATGTTCATACTAGCTTTATTCACAATAGCCAATGATGGAAACAACCCAAATATCCATTGAGGATGAATGGATAAACAAAATGTGGTACATACATAAAACGGAATATAATTCAACCTTAAAAAGGAAAGAAATTCTGACACATGCTACATGGATGAACCTTGCAAACATGTTAAGTGAGATAAGCCAGACACAAAAGGACAAATATTATATGATTCCACTTACATAAGGTTCGTAGAATAGTCAAATTCAAATAGAAAGAAAGTACAGGGTGTCCCAAAAGTCTCCATACAAAGGAAAAATTTTATAAAATTTTATAATTCTGAATATTTAGTAAATAAAGGTATATTTAGCTACAATTTCCCATTTTCCCTATGTATGGTGACTTTTGGGACACCCTGTGGAATAGTGGTTACCAAGAGCTGGGGGGAAGAGGAAATGAAGAGTTACTATTTATTGGTTATGGAGTTTCAGCTTGGAGTAATGGAAAAGTTCTAGAGATGAATGGTGGTGATGGTTGTACAACAACGTGAATGTACTTAACACCACTGAATTGTATACTCAAAAAAGATTAAAATGGTAAATTTTATGTTAAGTGTGTATGTTTACCACAATTTTTTTTTTTAAATCACAGGAGGATAATGTGGCTAGAGCACAATGAGCAAAGGGAAAAATGGTAGGGAACATGTAGGACAGTAAATAAAGGCCTCATGGGCCAGGGGAAGACTGATGAGAAGCCACCGGGGAGTTATGACCAGAGGTGACAAAATCTGATTTACATTCTAAAGGCTCATTCTGGCTACTGTTCAAAAAGGATCAAAGGGGCAAGAACAGAAATAGAAAAGGGTTAGAAGGCCACTGCAGTCACCCAAGTAATTCCTGAGATTACTTTGGAATCTCTCTTGAAGGTTTGCAAACAGCATTAATTCGTGATCTGCTCTTCATCTTGACAGACCATGTTGCCCTACCCCGTGAGGGTGTATGTAAGAATTTGGGGCTTACTGCTTCAGGCTCTAGCAGGAGACTGATGCTCTCCCCAGGAGCACTTCCACCAGAAACCTAGGTCAACTCAAGGCTTTCCTACAAGAAAACAATACCCTGCCCTTCCTGTCTCTTCTAGGGCTGGATGTGGAACAACAGGAATTGTTGATTTTCTAAATTCCCATGAGGGGTGGTGTTCATCCACTTCTAAGCCTCCTGGGTTTGTTGTGGTAAGAGCAGAAAACGTTTGCAGAAGGGCTAATTCCATGTACAGAAACGCAGAATTGATCTTGTCCCTAACTCTAACCGGGGTGAGCAAATTTTTCTATAAAGGGCCAGAAAGTAAAAATTTTAGGGGCCACATTTGGTCTTTGTTCTTCTTCATTTTGTTTATTTTGGTTGCTAGATCATATTAATTCTTTTTTTTTTTTTTTTTTTTTTGAGACAGAGTCTCACTCTCTTGCCTGGGGCGAGTGCTGTGACGTCAGCCTAGCTCACAGCAACCTCAAACTCCTGGGCTCAAGCAATCCTACTGTCTCAGCCTCCCGAGTAGCTGGGACTACAGGCATGCGCCACCATGCCCGGCTAAGTTTTTCTATATATATTTTTAGCTGTCCAATTAATTTCTTTCTATTTTTGGTAGAGACGGGGTCTCGCTCTTGCTCAGGCTGGTCTCGAACTCCTGAGCTCAGAATGATCCGCCCGCCTCGGCCTCCCAGAGTGCTAGGATTACAGGCGTGAGCCACCGCGCCCGGCCCCATATTAATTCTATATTTAATTACCATATGGATCATATGGAAATTGCTGGATCACACAGTAATTCTATGTTTAACTTTTTGCGGGAGGAATCGCCACACTATTTTAATAGTAGCTGCACCACCAGCAATGCACAAGGGTTCCAATTTCCCCACATTCTAGCCAACATTTTTTATATTCTGGAGTTTTTTTCTCTTCATAATAGCTATCTTCATGCATAAGAAGTGGTATCTCATCCTGGTTTTGATTTGCATTTACCTAATGACTTGTAAAGTTGAACATCTTTTCATGTGTTTATCAGCCAATTGTATATCTTCTTTGGAGAAATGTCTATTTAAGGTCTTTGCCCATTCCTTGAGTTGTTTGTTTTTTGATTGTTGAGTTGTATTTGTTTTTTACATTCCTTTAAACATGTAAAAACCATTCTTAGCACATGGGCCATTTAAAAAAAGGCTACAGGCCATCTGACCCCTCAAACCATTCATTTTACATTTGGGGAAAGTCGGGCCCTGAGAGAGACATTGATTTACCCTAGGTCTCCTGATTCTCAAGCAAGTTGTTGCAGTGGGGTCTTTAGCTACTACTTCATTCAGGCAACAAATATTTATTGCAAGCCTACTATGTATCAGTCACCAAGTAAGGGGCTGCCTCAGAAGTGAATGGATCAGATCTGCTCCTCACAGGCGGGGGTAAGGCATGAGACAAATAATTACACAAATACATAATTGCAAATTGAAATAAGTGCTGGAAAGCAGAACTGCCTACTATGAAAGAGAATAATAGGCAAGGCCTCTCTGAGGGTGCCTTTTTTTATCCCCAATACTTTGAGTTGCTGTTTTACAAGGGTGCCATTTAAACCGAGTTCTGAAGGATAAATAAAAGCAACTCATATTAACAGAAGGGGAGGAAGAACATTCCTGGGAGAGGGAAAAGCATGTATGAAGGGGTAAGAAATTCTATTGAGTATTTTATTAAAAGTGCTAAATAGGGTTTTAAGGGAGTACTAAGATCATACCATTTTCTGTGAGGCATAATAGATTAGAATGGAATAGAGTGGAAGCAGAGCGGTAAGGTGGCAGGCTACTCTAAACATTCATTTGGGAGTAGACAGGGGCTCGGGCTGCAGCAGTCGTGGTGGAGATGGAGAGAGTGAACAGGTTTGAGAATTATTGGGAGGTTGACTCATGAGGACCTGGTGACGGACGAGATGGCAGGGGTGAGAGGACAGGGAGTTATGGAGAAGGACTCCAGGTTCCTAGCTTGAGTGGATGGATGGTGGTGCCATGTACTGAGATGGAGAAGTCCAAGGAAGGAAAAGGTTTGGAGAGAGAAGTTCGAGAGTTCAATTTTGGATGTAGTAAGATTTGGACCCCGATGAATCATGTAAGTAGAGAGATCAAATAGGCAGATGGATATATATGGATTTGGAATTCAGAGAAGTGGTCTGAACAAAGGTTAAACTGAGTGTTGGTGCTCATCATTACCACTGAACAATGCTGGCTAGGGCCAGGGAGACACAGTGCAAGGAGCACAGACCTGAGCTGGGCAACAGGGGATTTGAGTTCTAATTCCAATTCTGTCACTAACCACCCTCTCTGAGCTTCAGTTTCATCAGTAACACAAGGAGCTTTGCCTAGATCAGGGCCTCTTTAACATTTTTTTTGGATAAAAATTACTTCCTCTCCTGCAAAATAAATACACAAAAAATATTATACACGATTTCAGGGGTTCACCCAGTTCCTGGAACCTTCCCATAGAGGCTAAATTACGAATCCTAGGCTATACGGTCAGACAACTGAAGTTTAGGAGGCCTTCCTCGTATACACTTTAAATATTTCTTGGTCCTCCAGGTTCCCCTAGAACTGTAGTCCCCAACCCCCAGGCCGAGGACCGGCAGCAGTCTGTGGCCTATTAAGAACTGGACAGCACAGCACAAGGTGAGCGGAGGGTGAGAAAGTGAAGCTTCATCGGTGTTTATAGCTGCTCCCCATAGCTTGCATCACCGCCTGAGCTCCGCCTCCTGTCAGATCAGTGGCAGCATTAGATTCCATATTATGGTGAGTTGTACAATTACTTCATTATATATTACGATGTAATAATAATAATAGAAACAAAGTGCACAATAAATGTAATGTGCTTGAATCATCCTGAAACCATCCCCCTCACCCTTCCCTGGTCTGTGGAAAAATTGTCTTCCATGAAACCGATCCCTGGTGCCAAAAAGGTTGGGGACCACTGCCCTAAACATTATGACAGGTATTAAACCATGGAGAAGGGACGCCAGGGCCTAGGTCTCCCTTGCTTTCTACTAAAAAGTGTCCATTACCATGAAGCTAGCCAGTGTATCCAAAGTGCAAATGGAAGTAAGTGCTGGAAAGGAAGAGAATTGGCTGCTATGAATGAGAATAGGTAAGCCTCTCTGCACATGCCATCTACTTTTCAACGTTTATCTTCTTTTACTCTTTCTTCTAAGCTTATACTCCAGACAAATTGGACTATACACACTCTCCTCTTTCTTGGAATGCCCTTCCTCCACCTGCACATGTCCAAACTCTGCCCACTTTTCAAAGCCTCAAATGCCTTCTCTACTTCCCCTACCCCTTCTCTCAAACTAAAAGCAATCTTGGCCTACTCTGAACATCCACATACTTTGCATCCCTCTTAAGTTCTCTTAAGGAACTTGCCATGATTCCCTTGTATTATAGTTGTGCATGAATCTTGCCTCCCCTACTAAAAGGCAGGAGCAGCACCTGTTACCTTTTATAAAGAGCATTCACACATATCCCTTACCTCATCTAAGTGAGAACTGGATCCCAGCCACCACTGCCTAGCTCAGACCTTGGTCTCTTGTCTTGTCACCAGCATCATCTGACCTCCTAGTGACAGCTCCTCCACCCCTCACCAGTGTCCATTCTGCATACTGATGTTGGATATTTTTCTTTAAAGTCCAATTATGTCACTTCTCTGATTAATATATACATTAGTAGCTCCCAATTGCCCTCCTCAGGAGTTCTCAAGTTCAGGGTTCCAAACTCCAGATTTTGCACTGGCTGGATCTTGTGTGAAATGAATGTCCCAAACACTTTCTCATTATTAATATAGTACTAATTAAGCAATCTACACATGTAGAGCACTTAAGATTAATGTCCAGCACATAGTAAGCATTATACAGGTGTTAGGCATTATTAACACTAAAATGTTAAGACTTATGAGAAAGGTGGAGCAGACTTTTGGTGCACCATAGACATTCCGTGGCCACTTCTGGTTTCGGCTGCAGGTGCAGCAGACATTTCTGGGCAGGTTGACAGCATCTCTCTTCAAGAGTCCTCTGGGTCTTTCTGCTTTTCTGCCCCAGAGCTTCCTCTTCTCAAAATGTCACTCACCCCATGAGCAGGGCAGCCCAGAAGTACGGGGGCATTAGGGGAGATTAATTTTCATCCAATGAATACCTTCCCTTCATATATTATTACAACCATCACCATGATCCAGGGGGCAATAACAGAAATCTTAAGTCTAGCTTGGTAAGTGTTTCACCCCTTGGCAACTTTATCAATACCTAAGGTAGTACAGAACTCCAGGCCACCTGCCTTACCCTCTGATCCTCCTGCTTTTGGCCCACTAACTACCACATGCTGAGAAGCGCAACACCTGAGCATCTACTGCTTGAAAAAGAGTCAATGGGCCAGAGAGGAAAATAAAACAGAGACAGCAAGGTCACAGGTCACACCAGCAAGGGGCCATGAAGCGGGAGTGGAGGAGCCTTGAGATCTGACCATTCTTCTGCCTTAGGCTATAAGTGGAGTTAAAACAGCCTGAAGGAGAGCACCTGAAATGAAGCACTTGCAGCCACTATCAAGACAGAAGCGAAAGCCGAGACGGAGATTGCGCAGGCGCAGAGGAGGCTAGCGTTCCCTCACAAACTCGCCCCGCGGCCTCTACCGGACAGGAAGCACAGGGAGAGCATAGCCACCGGCGCGGGGAGTCCTCTGACCGTCCAGAAAATGTTTGAGAGCCCGCCTGCTGAGGCCAAGGGACTGACCCTCGCTCCCCGCCCAGGGCCCAACCGAACCTGGAGAGCAGGTGCCAGCCGCGAGTGAGGCGCCAGGACAGGAAGGGCCGCCAGGCCTCTCAGGATCAGCCTTCCTCGCCACCGTTCTCACCTCTTTGTCTGCCGCCTTCTCCTCAATGCCTAGCAGCGCGTACAGGTCCATCTGTAAGAGCTCCTTGGTCACCGCCATGGTTCCAACCCTGACTGGATTCGTACTACAACTCCCAAGAGTCTAAGCGTGAGTGGGACTGCTGGCTGCGAGTGGCGCTTAGCCCCCTGGGAATTGTCGTGTTCTGAGTCAGGCTTGACTGACTCAGAGGGAGGCCGACGTAGTGAGTGAACTACGACTCCCAGCAGCCGTCGCTTCCGCCGCTGCCTTTCTCGTGCTGCGTGGTGGGGGAGCATCCGGATTCCCCGCCCAGGCCACAGCTGGACCGCGCGAGTGGGCGTGTGGGGCAGGGCAGGGCTGGGTGAGGGTCCTGGGGTCCCTGGACCTGGCCGACGAGACCTCCCCTCTGCCGATTCTGCCGCGCTGGGAGCCACGATGGAGAGCCGGTGCTACGGCTGCGCTGTCAAGTTCACCCTCTTCAAGAAGGAGGCGAGTCTTCTCTCCCCCAGGGATAGAGGGCCTGGGAGGACGCGGAGTGGAGGGAAGACTTGTAATCTGAAGACTTGGTCTTACAGCTTCTTTCCAGCTGTGAGATTTTGATAAAGTCATTGAGTCTCAGCTTCTTTTTCTGGTCTGGAACTCCTGGTCTCAAGCGATCCTCCTGCCTGGGCCTCCCAAAGTGCTGGAATTACAGGCTTGAGCCAGAGCGTTGCTGTCGTTTTTGAAAAGCTGTGCTTTTTTCCGTGGGTCAAGTGTAGCATCCGGCTGTTTCCTCTCTCCGTCCTGCTCCTCCTCTGCAGCTCGGTGTTTATTACACCAAGCCCGTTACTCTCTCTGCTCTGAAACCTTCCCCAGCCCGCAGCCTGCGTTTCCCAGGTCTCTGGAGTTAGATTACCAAATTTACTTCTGCTCCCAGGGCAGCAGGGCAAAGGCTCTCTTGTCCTCAGCACAGACCTGCCAAGTTCCTCTGGTAAACTGCAGGCTTCCCCTGCCTCCGTTGTGGCCAGGGCATCAGACCAGGAGATGATGGGGCCCAGATGGGGTGAATTAATAGTGCGTAGTGAGGCAGGACGTGTAGTACTTAGCAACCTGCGTTTTGGAGTTAGGGTTCAAATTGAAGCTCTGCTGTCTTATTCATGGGGTGACCTTGGTTTGGGCAAGTCATATAACCTCTCTGGCAAATAGGGATAATAATGGTGGGCATCAGGAATAAGTAAAATAATATGTGTAAATCGTGACGATTAAATCAGATGATGAATGTTAAGTGCTGAGTTTAGCGCCTGGCATACAGTGTGTGCTTAATAAATGGAGTCTATTGTTATCATCCCATCCTGAGCCAAGCCTCCCTCTGTCTCTGCTAGAGCACAGAAGTCATGGGCTCTTCGTTCTCTCTGATTGTCTTTTGTTGAAGAGTCAGTGACCTGCAGCATGGGGCTCTACCTATCAGTATTCTACACTCCTGTGCTGGGGAATCGAAAACAGGATATAAAGCATGGAAATTTTGCAGAAAGCTTTATTTTGTTAGAATAAGAGACTGGAAACCAAGGAATTGCTTTACCTTCTGCCCCTGTCTCTCCCTAGGTCTTAGGGGCCCACTCCTCTTCCTCTTCCCAGCAACTGGTCACAACTTCAGTGTCTTCTCTCTCTATGTGCTTGGAGAGTCCCGGGGAGCAGCTTGCTGGGGAGGGGGTGAGAGGTGGATCCTCCTGCTTCATGTTTCTTATAGTACGGCTGTAAGAATTGTGGCCGGGCCTTCTGTTCTGGCTGCCTCAGCTTCAGGGCAGCAGTGCCTCGAACTGGAAACACCCAACAGAAAGTCTGCAAGCAATGCTACGAGGTACTGACCAGGTGAGAAGCGGATATGGGTGAAAGTTCAGCCAAGTGTGGCAATGGGCACATGGCCAGCCTTTGCAGCATTGGGCCCTGTGGCTAGAGTCAGCCCAGGAAGTGTTTGGGGTGGGAGGCACTGACTGGCAGGATGGCAGGACTTCTGACACTAGATTTCTTCTCTATAGCGGGTCTTCTCCTGCCAATGACTCCAAGTGGTCACCACCTCAAAACTATAAGAAGTAAGTGCTGAAGAGAAAAAGACAAATGAGGCTGGGGAAAGGACAAGAGAACCATAGGGTAGGACTCTCCTCCTAGCCACTAGATCAGATGAGCACAGAGTCAGAATACCTACCTCTCAGGCTTCTGACTGCCCACTTGGGCTCAGAAAGCAGCTCATCAGCCCTTCACCCAGAAAAAGCACTTGGTAGATCTTGCCCTCTCAGCCATACCCTCTGGCTGGTCAGCTGGAGGCCTCCCTAGATGCCCAGGAATGATTTGAATGGGAAACAGTAGGTAAGTGGGTACCTCCATTCTTTCTGCCTTCTTCCTTCTTCAAGAGCTTCTATCTCATATCCTGCCAGGCGTGTGGCAGCCTTGGAAGCCAAGCAGAAGCCCAGCACTCCCCAGAGCAAGGGACTGACCCAACAAGACCAGGTCATAGCTGAGCGCCTAGCACGGCTTCGCCAGGAAAACAAGCCCAGTGAGTGGGGGCAGGCAGGGTGGCCTAAAAGACTGTGTGGGGCTTCTGGGACTGGGATTCCTCTGGCTCTTACAAGGCTCCCCCCATGCCAATTGCAGAGTTAGTACCCTCGCAGGCAGAGATAGAGGCACGGCTGGCTGCACTGAAGGATGAACCCCAGGGTTCCATCCCTTCTACCCAGGAGATGGAGGCACGGCTTGCTGCATTGCAGGACAGAGTTCTACCCTCTCAGAACCCCCAGCCGGTGAGTGTTATGGCTTAGGAGAGAAGGGGGTCCTAGGGCATTGACCTGGACGAAGCCCAGATACATGTACTTTGTACTTTATGAACTTTGTAGGAGTTGGCAAAGCTGCCTACCCCTAACTCCTGATCCTCAGGTCTGCTGCCAGGCCAAGGAACCAGGGACAAGCAGCAGAATTGAGTAGGGCAGGAAAGAGTGGACCCCAGTCCTGTTGAGGACTGGCAGACCTACCCAGTTATGTGGGCCCTGGATCCATCCGCTTTGCTTGGGCTTTGAGAACTCCTCAACATCCACCCCTAACCTGGACTGCTCTGGGCTACCCTGCTCCCCACTGAGGTTCCCTCTCCTCTGAGCAGGCACATCAGACACCAGACACCAGGACCCAGGCCCAGCAGGCACAGGATCTGCTAACGCACCTGACGGCTGAGGTGGCTATTGATGAAACCTGGGAACGAAGAGGCCCAGGTAACACCTCCACTTGGCTCCCCCAGGGAGCTGCCCTACCTCTTTCCCTAGATGGGAGATGAATGTAAATGAGAGAGTGATCAACATAAGAGCTACCATTTATTAAGCGCTTACTCCAAAGGGAGCCCGTGTGAGCCTGGCTTAAGTGTATGGGCTTTAGATGCAGACAGTGATTCCCAGTTCTACCATGTATGAGCTATGTCACCTTGGGCAAGTTACTTGACTAGTCTAAGTCTTAAACTTTCCTCATCTGTAAAATGAAGGTGTATATATGGTAAAACCTACCTCATGGGGAAGTCATGAGGAGTAAATGAGATAATCCAATAAGTGCTTGGCTTATAGTAAGTGCTCAATGAATATTGTCTGCAGTGATGATGATAAGGAGGAAGAAGCTATTTACATTTAATTAAAACTTAATGAAATTAAAAATTTAGTTGCTTAGCAGTACCAGCCACATTTCAGATGCTTAATAGTCTCATGGGCTCATGGCTACCATCTTGGACAGCACAGATATAGAACATGATATGGAATGTTTCTATCATCATAGAAAATTCTATTAGTGCTATTTGGAAGGCTTCAGAGCAGTGGTTTTCAACAAGGGAAACCACTTGATTTTGCCCCAGAGGGCATTTTCAACAATATCTGGAGACTTTCTGGTTCTCACAATTCAGAGGGTACTACCGGCATCTAGAGGGTAGAAGCCCGGATGCTACTCAACATCTTACAGTGCACAGGACAGCCTCCCACAACAAAGTGTCGATAGAACTAAGATTGAGAAACTCTGCTTTAGAGACATAATCTCATTGAATATCCTCAATAATCCTATGAAGTATATACTGTTATTATCCTTATTTATAAATGAGAAAACTGAGGCCTAGTGAGCTTAAGAAATTTTACCAAGGTCACACAGCTATTAAGTGGCAGAAGTAGGACTTGAACCTAAAGCTGTGGTTTCAAACCTCTTGCTCTGAAACTCTGAACTGAAGGTGACTGTAAGAGCCACACCTACTCTGGTAAAATTCTTTCTGCCCAGTGACATACAAGACTTCAGCTTCCGTCATGCCCTCTCTGTGCTGCTGCCAGGAAATGTTAATTCCAGCCCTGAAAGGCAAAGAGACTGGCTAAACCTTGGCCTCTCCATATCCTGATCCTTTAGGGCAGTGATTCTCAAACCATGGCCACTCACCTGCAGGGCAGCATGCCAGAGTATCAAGTGGGTGGGGATGGATGTGGTTGAAAAAGGCATGTGTAAGATTACTACTTTGGAAAAATGAAGGACATACAAATTTCGTTTGTAACATAAACCATAGGTGCTAGTGCTGAGCAAACAGTTGATGATCTGTGGTTAGAAAAGAATTAAGACATGGGCTCACTGGCTTCTGAGGAAAGATCTTGAACTGTCTCTGCCTCCCTGACTGTGTTAGTCCTTCCAGCTGCCTCTCTCCAGAATGACCTGAGCCAGGGTGGCCCAGGGAGCCAGAGGACTCATTCCAAGGGGCAGGCCAGTTGGTCCCTGGACAAAGAGAAAAGCAGACTGCTGGCTGAGGCAGCAGTTGAGCTGCGAGAGGAGAACACGAGGCAGGAGCGGATCCTGGCACTTGCCAAGCGGCTGGCCGTGCTGCGGGGACAGGACCCCGATAGAGGTAAAGGCTGGAAAAGAGCCACTCACTCATGTCCATTGGGCAAGGCCTCCCCTCGCTCCCAGGCCAAGCTCTCCCTTCCAGAGCTGAGTGGGTGCTGGGGGTCCCAGTGCCTAGAGACCTGTTGAGTCCTGCCCAGAGCCACAAGGAAGGTACTGGGGCACAGCAGCTAATGAGGAATTAGTGGCAGCCATCAGGGGGCCAGGGGACCTTCAGTCCATTGAGGTGCCCCCCAGCCCTTCCAGGCTTGGGCAGGGAGGGAGAGGGTCTGATCAGAGTGGCTGAAGAGGCTTCACAGCTCTGGAACAAGTGCACCTGGGAACTGAACCAGTTTTCAGAGGCAGCAGGGCGGGCACTCAGGTGAAATCTCTCACCCTCACTTCTCTTTCCCCTGTTCTTGTCTCTCCTTCTTCAAGTGACTCTCCAGGACTATCGCCTCCCAGACAGTGATGATGATGAGGATGAGGAGACAGCCATCCAGAGAGTCCTGCAGCAGGTTGGCCCTGGCTTACCCACCCAAGCACCCTGTGTCTTGCTGCCTCTTTGCTCCACCTCTCGCCTGGCCCCGTTCACCCTGCCTCTACTCTGGGGCCGGATGGGCAGTCACTCTGCAGCTCCTGTTCTCATTGGGGCCACGTTGTCCCTGTGACCCAGACCTGCCCCCTGGTCTCTTGAGATGGGGACTCAGCAGCCCCAGGCAGCAGGACCAGGAAGTTGAGTTGAGAAGCTAAGGCCACAGAGCACAGAAATACTGGGCCAGGGGGGCAGGCTGGGCCTGGAGCAGGGAGTGCTACCTCTCTGCCCTGTCCACAGCTCACTGAAGAAGCTGCTCTGGATGAGGCAAGTGGCTTTAACATCCCTGCGGAGCCAGCTCCCCGACCCCGGGCCCAAGCCTACAGGCCAGAGCCTGAGGTGAGAAAAGCCCCAGACACAGACCCCCAGGCTGCCCACAGCCGTGCTGCCTGCGTGGCTGGCTGCTCCCATGGCAGCCAGGTGCCTTACTTCCCCCATTCCCCTCTGGTCCATAAAGGCCCAGGCTGTGGACCCCAGGCCTGAGACTGAGGAAGAGGAGCTCCCCTGGTGCTGCATCTGCAATGAAGACGCCACCCTGCGCTGTGCTGGCTGTGACGGAGACCTCTATTGTGCCCGCTGCTTCCGGTGGGTGCAGGTAGCATGTCCTGTGGGAGTGCTAGAGGGCTGCCTGGGATCCCTGACCTGCATCCCTTTGCTCCACAGGGAGGGCCATGATGCCTTTGATCTAAAAGAGCACCAGACGTCTGCCTACCGCCCCCTGCATGTAAGCTGAGAGCACTGAGGAAACTGTGGTCCTCCCAGCAAGGCAGTCCCACACACCGGGGCACCCACCTCTGGGCCCAGCCTCAGGGTATCCAGTGGAAGAGCATGTCTGGCTAAACTGCTGTTGGATACACCCCTTCCTGAGCCTCCGTATCCCTGGAAAGAGGAAAGAGTCTCCATTTGAGATGATGACTGGAGGAGCCAGGGGAAGGAAAAGTAGGGGCCCTCCTACTAGAAGCCCAGACTGGGAGTGAGAAGCATGATGGGGAAAGACCAGACTGATCTAAGATGAGCCCTGTAACCTCACTCAGGGCCCAGGACCCTCTCCTGGCACTTAGTGGATCTAATAAAGTATCTGCTTCATTGGTTCATTGGGCCCAGCTTCTCTTATCTCTAGAACCCTGTGGGCCCTGAGCCTGAGCCCTGTGAGAGGTGGTAAGAGCAGAGTAGGCTATAAGCACAGTCCTGGGGAATGAGAGAAAAGGCTGAGTGAGCCATCCAGTAAGCTTCTCCAGGCAGGAATCCTGGTGTCCTCATACAAAGTAAGCATGAATATTCAGTCACCTAAACTGTGCTTCCTGCTCTGGGCAGCCCAGCTTAGCCACAGGCCCCACCATCTTGGATTTCTCAGCCTCTCTGCTACTCAAACAATGCATTCAGGAACAAGGCATACATACCCTGCTTTCCTGCCTTTCTCGTACAGGACCCCATGTCCCAGGGCTCCCATCCCAACCTACCTGCCATTCAGATTCAGTATCTGACTTAGGGTAACTCCCTTGACCCAACCCCTGGCTTCTCAGCCTGTACCCTTTACACTTTCTGCATAGCTTCTGCTTTTTCTTTCTGCCTCTGGCTGGAACTAACTCCAGAAAGAATCCTCAGCCTAAGGCCTTCTGTATCATTTGTGAGTGGAAGAGGGTTTAGCCTTTTCTGATGCCCCCAGATCCAGCTAGGTTTTCCCTGTTACCTCCCCTCTGGGATTCGAAACTAGCCTTTGCTACTGAGGGCCCCCTTGTTGGTGATGCCAGGATATTGTGTGTCTCAGCCAGATGCCGTCTGCTTGGCCTCTGGGCCTTGCTAGATTGTGATTTCTGTGAAGCAGAGCCATGACCTTCATCTTTGAATTCTCAAGCCCTATTTGGATGGATGGATGGATGGATGAGGTGTGTGAGTACAGCCTTTAGTGACTTAGGATGTTGGCCCTCCAGTATATCACTTCACCCTCCCTCTCCCCGTCCCTCAGCACAGATAGTTCCACACTCCATTTAGCTGGGGCTCCTAAAGGTTTTATCCACTTGGCTGCCAAGGAAAACACTGGGCAGCAGCCATGATTGGCTCCCAGAGAGCCAGCTGATAGAAACCAGCTGTGACTGCACATACACTAGGGGTGTACAAAATGTCCCTCCTTGTCCTCCATGTTCCTTGTCTGTGTCCGAAGGAGCTGTTTCCCTCTCAGCTGGGATCCAGAGGTTCAAGGCAGGCCTGGCAGCACTGAGGCTGCTGAAGATAGTCTCCCAGGATTATTTCTGAGGCCGGCTGAGTCTCCGGAGTTTCTTGAGTTCACTGAGCAGCTCAGAGATAAAAGGCTAAGGAAGAAACAGGAGTGAATCAAGGCATGGGGTCACATCCGCCACCACACTGCCCTCCTAATCTCCCCCGACCCTATCTCCTCAGAGCCAAGGAAGGGAGAAGGACCCAGGGCCAAGCCTCCCTTTCAAATACTCCTCTTCATTAGCTCCCCGCCCTCCCTGGGGCCCTTCTTATCCCCAGATCAGCAGAACATTCCTTACCTCTGTGGGGCGAGGGCAGTTTTGGAGAATGGCCTGGGTAAAAGAGACCAGAGTATAAGCTCCGAGCCACAGCAGTTTCCCACAAGCCCCAACTCAGTCTCCCAAAAATTCTCCCCTGTGAATTGGTTCTCTATACCCAAGGAGTCAGAACCTGGGTTCCTGGGTTCCCCTTGGCCCAAGGCCAGCTTCCAGCCCCCAGCTCCCCTCTTCCATCCTTTGTCCTACCTCCAACTGAGTCTTCTGCTCCTCTGTGGATAGTTCCATGAGAGCCTCCAGGTCAATCTCAGGCTCAGAAAGGGCTGGTTGATCCTATTTGGGAATCGCATGGGGCTCAGAGAGGCCTGACCAGCGGGTGCTGGAATGAAGTTTACTGTCAGCCTCAACCCATCTCCCTCCGATTTCCCATGTTCAGACTTCTCACCTTCCTCAGAATGCCCATTCAGTTTTCCATGCAACAAACTTGCTGAATATCTACTATGTTCTACCTGAAACAGTGCCAGGGTTCTTTAAGGAATGTCCATGTTTAATGTCAAAAGTTACATACATTGTTGGTAAGAATGTAATATGGTACAGCTGATTTGAAAAACAGTTTGGCAGTTCCTTAAAATGTTAAATATAGAGGTTTTTTTGTTTTGTTTTTGTTTTTTTGAGACGGAGTCTCACTCTCTTGCCTGGGGCGAGTGCCATGGCGTCAGCTTAGCTCACAGCAACCTCAAACTCCTGGGCTTGAGCAATCCTACTGTCTCAGCCTCCCGAGTAGCTGGGACTACAGGCATGCGCCACCATGCCCGGCTAATTTTTTCTATATATGTATTTTCAGTTGTCCATATCATTTCTTTCTATGTTTTTAGTAGAGACGGGGTCTCGCTCTTGCTCAGGCTGGTCTCGAACTCCTGAGCTCAGAACAATCCACCCGCCTTGGCCTCCCAGAGTGCTAGGATTACAGGCGTGAGCCACCACGCCCGGCCTAAATATAGAGTTTTCATCTGACCCATCAATTTCACTCCTAGGTCTATTCCCAAGAAAAATGAAAAGTCCACACAAAAACTTACACATGAATGTTCTTAGCAGCATTATTCATAATAGCTAAAAAGTGAAAACAACCCAAATGTCCATCAACTGACAAATGAATAAAGTATGTTACAGTCATGCAATATTATTTGGCAATAAGAAGGAACGAAGTACTGATTCATGCTACAACATGGATTAACTTTGAAAGCATGTTAGCGAAAGAAGCAAAAGACCACACATTGTATGAATCAGTGCATATGAACTGTCCAAAACAGACAAATCTACAGAGACAGAAAGTAAATCAGTGATTGGATATGGTTGGAAGTGGTAGTGGTGGGAAATGGGTGTGACTGCTAATGGGGGTGGCATTTCTTTTCAGGGCATAAAATGTTCTAAAATTAGATTGTGGTGATGGTTGCAAAACCCTGTGAACAGGCCGGGCGCGGTGGCTCACGCCTGTAGTCCTAGCACTCTGGGAGGCCGAGGCGGGTGGATCGTCCTGAGCTCGGGAGTTCGAGACCAGCCTGAGCAAGAGCGAGACCCCATCTCTACCAAAAAAATAGAAATTAATTGGACAGCTAAAAATATATATAGAAAAAAAAATTAGCCGGGCATGGTGGCACATGCCTGTAGTCCCAGCTACTCGGGAGGCTGAGACAGTAGGATTGCTCGAGCCCAGGAGTTTGAGGTTGCTGTGAGCTAGGCTGACGCCATGGCACTCGCCCCAGGCAAGAGAGTGAGACTCTGTCTCAAAAAAAAAAAACCCTGTGAACATACTAAAAGCCATTGAATTGTACACTTTGGTAGTGTACAATTGGTGCATGAATCATTTCAATAAAACTTTTAAAAAGTTATAGTCATTGAAAAAATCAATAGTGTTTATAAAGATAAAAATGAAAGAAGCTTAAAAGAATGAGAAGATGAGCCACAGACTGGGAGAAAAATGTTTGCAAAAGACATATAAAGGACTGTTATCCAAAATATAAAAAGAATTCTTAAAATTCAATAATAAAATGAACACACAATTTAAAAATGGGCAAATGGCTGGGCGTGGTGGCTCACACATACAATCCCAGCACATTGGGAGGCCAAGGTGGGAGCATCACTTGAGGCCAGGAGATTAAGACCAGCCTGGGCAACATAGCAAGACCTCACCTCTACAAAAAATTTTTTTAATTAGCCAGGCATTGTGGCACACACTGTAGTCATAACTACTAGAGAGGCTGAGGCAGGAGGATTGCCTGGGCCCAGGATTTGAGCCTGCAGTGATCTATGATTGGGCCACTGTACTCCAGCCTGGGAGACAGAGCAAGACCCCATCTTTAAAAAAAAGAAAAAAAATGCAAAAGATATGAACAGACACTATATCTCACCAAAGAAGATAGAGAGATGGCAAATAAACACATGAAAAGATGTTCAACATCATATATCACTAGGGAATCACAAAACAATGAAACACCATTACACACCTATTAGAATGTCAAAAATCCAAAACCCTGACACCAAATGCTGGCGAGAATGTGGAGCAACAGGAACTCTCATTCATTGCTGGTGGGAGTGCAAAATTGTAGTCACTTTGGAAGACAATTTGATGGTTTCTTATAAAACTAAACATACTCTTGCCTTGCAATCCACCAATCACACACTGTGGTATTTACTCAGATGAAAACTTGTCCACACAAGAACCTGCACACAGATGTTTTATAGCAGCTTTATTCATAATTGCCAAAACTTGGAAGCAACTAAGATGGCCTTCAATAGGTGAATGGATAAAAAAGCCTGTGGTACATCCAGACAATTGAGTATTATTTAGTGAAAAAATGAAATGAGCTATCAAGCTATGAAAAGACATGAAGGAACCTTAAATGCATATTAATAAGTTAAAGAAGCCAATTTGAAAAGGCTGTATAGTGTATGATTCCAACTATATGATGTTCTGGAAAAGGCGAAACTTTAGAGGTAGTAAAAAGATCACTAGTTGCCAGGAGTTAGCAGGGAGGAATGGATAACTAGGCAGAGCACAGAGGATTTTTAGGGCAATGAAACTATTCTGTATAATACTATAATAGTGACTATATGTCATTCATTATACACTTGTCCAAACCCATAGAATGTACAACACCAAGAGTGAACCCAAATGTAAACTATAGACTTTGGGTGATAATGATGTGTCAATGTAAGTAAGTTCATCAATTATACCAAATGTACCACTCTGCTGCCAGATGTTGATGGTGGGAGAGGCTGTGGATGTGTGGGGGAAGGGGGTACATGGGAAATCTCTGTACCTTACGCTCAATTTTGCTGTGAACCTAAGACGTCTCTAAAAAATAAAAGTGTTAGAAAGATGTGAGCTCAAGATTTAATAAAATTAATAATTTTTTCCTGCTTCATCAAAGACTTTCTTAAGTGAAAATGACACAGTGGTAAAGAACAAACACAACTACTAGTACAGTTTAGTGCCGCTGTCTTGATTCATGCCAAAAGTCACCATTGTTTTTGCATCATTAGCGCAAATGTCAACATAGTGAAAAAGGCAAACAACATCTTAGTATTATTAATCACGGAACCCCTGAAAGACTCTTGGGAATCCTCATGGATCACCAGATGACACTTTAAGAACTGCTCCCTTATCTATTTCTCTATTGGGTTCTTCAGATTTTTCTTACTGATTTAGTAAGTCTTTCTTTTTAAATTATTAGATTAACCCTAGCATTCTACATCTGATGGAAATATTTTTTTGTGTTGGGGTGATATGGTTGGGGAAATATGTGTACATGTTTATATAGTTGAATCTAATGGTATTTTCCAGTTTGGGTTGCTTCTTTTTTTTCTTTCTTTTTGAATGCTTAGCAAGTTCTTCCCATACCGACTTAGACAAATATTTTATATTTGCCTTTGCATTTTTTTCACTGGTTTGAGAATTTCAGCTTTTCCATTTGATTGGTATAGATCCTTTGGAATCTATTCAACAAATATGTGTCCAGTGGCTACTACTTACCTGCCACTGTGAACTTGGGAACTTCAGTAAACAAAACAAAGATCCTGCCCTCAAAGAGCCTACATATTGGTGGCAGTCAAGTGGATATAATAAAAATAGACATAATAAGTAATTAAGTTATATAATATGTTTAAAGGTTAGTTGCTATTTGAGGAACTTTTTAGATAAAAGAAATATTCCCTTATCTTGATTGGGGTGCTGGTTACATACGGCAAAACACATCCAAATGTACACTTCAAAAGGGCAAATTTTATTCTGTATCAAGTATACTTCAATAAAGTTAATTTTGAAAAAAAAAGAAAAGGAAAGAAGAGAGAAAGAAAATTAAGCAAAAAGAAAAAGAAATCTCATCTACCCCCTCACTGCTCCCACTGCCAACAGGTAACCACTGTTAACACTTTTGGTCTTTCCATACCTTTTTAAAAATAAATAGTGCCTAAGTTAGCCCTTTTACCTTAAGAGCTAGACTTTCCCCTTTGCTTCCTTGATCTCTAGCTCATCCTACTCAGTATTCACTCAGTATTTGATGCCTATTTATTGAGTGTATGCTATGTACCAAGTGTTGTGACAAGTGCTGGGGCCATCTGGTGAGACAGACAGGTATGATCCTGCCCTTGAAAAGCTTCTATTAATAGTTTCCTGAGGGATACAGACAAGTGAAACAGCAATACGATGGAGCATGATCAACACACTGATGAGATACCATGGAAGCACATAGGAGGGGGACCTAGCCAAGCCTGGGATTCAGGAAGGCTTTCTAGAGGAAGTGATCTATAATCTGAGACCTGAAGGCTGAGTAACAGTTAATCAGATATTTATGTGTCTGGTCATGGTGGAGTCACAGGGACCAGGTTTATTCTTACAACTTAAGTAACTAGAAGACTAGACAAAATATATGAACAATGTTTTCAGACAGTGGATAACAGGTAGCTCAGGAATGTAATCCCACAGAGGAGGGAAACAAAAGAAGTAAATTCTATAATTGCCCCATATTTCTTCCTGGAGGCAATTTCCAGATCACAGAGCAGAGACAAAGCTCCCATGCAGAGCACGGTGGTATGCTAAATTGATGGGACAGAGTTCAGGGAGGGAGAGGTGGCTGGCTGGAAGCTGCTGGACAAAGTTCTGGAGAGGAGGGAATTGTGCAGAAAGAGACCTCCAGAAATCTGCATAAGTATTCTCTTGAATCTCGTTGAATACTAAGGTGCATATCCACGCAGCAAAACTTCACAAGACCAAGTACTACCAGACACTGAAGGCACCGAGGTGAACAGTTCCGAGACCTCACACAGGACTGGGGACAAATCAAGTTCCAACTAACCAGAGTGGACAGTTATTGCTGATCATGCAGGAATTTAGTACACATCTCAAATGGACATATTTTACCAGGAGGGTAAATTGTTCCCTAGATTAATGGCTACTCTAGACTAACCCTAACAGAGCTTAAAAACAAGCTTCAGACAGATCAAACTGAACCCTTAGTAATTTAACTGCTTACTAGAACAAAGCCAAACACCCAATAAAGGAAGATTTTGGCTGGGTGCAATGCCTCACACCTGTAATCCTAACACTCTCGGAGGCTGAGGTGGGAGGATTGCTTGAGCTCAGGAGTTTGAGACCAGCCTGAGCAAAAGCAAGACCCTGTCTCTACTAAAAATAGAAAAATTACTCAGGCATCATGGTGCAAACATGCAGTCCTAGCTACTTGGAGCAAGTGAGGCAGGAGGATCGCTTAAGCCCAGGAGTTTGAGGTTGTAGTGAGCTATGATGATGACACTACACTCTACCCAGGGCAACAAAGTGAGACTGTCTCAAATATAAATAAATTAATTAAATAAAGGAAGATTTTTTAAAAGTCCAATTACTCAACATAAAATTCATAATGTCCAGTTTCCAGTCAAAAATTAGTAGTCATGTATTTACTTTGGCAGCACATATACTAAAATTGGAATGATACAGAGAAGATTAGCACGGCCCCTGTGCAAGGATGACATGCAGATTTGTGAAGCGTTTCATATTTAAAAAAAAAAATTGTGAAAAAAAAAAATAGGCCAGGTGCAGTGACTCACACCTGTAATCCTGGCACTCCGGGAGGCTGAGGTGGGAGGATCCCTTGAGGTTAAGAGTTTGAGACCAGCCTGAGCCAGAGCAAGATCTCATCTCCACTAAAAATAGAGAAAATTAGCCAAGCATGTTGCCACGTGCCTGTAGTCCCAGCTACTTGGGAGGCTGGGGCAGGAGGATTTCTTGAGCCCAGGAATTTGACCTTGCTGTGAGCTAGGCTGACGCCACAGCACTCTAGCTCAGGCAAGAGAGCAAGACTCTGTCTCAAAAAAAAAAAAAAAAAAAATAGTCATGCCAGGAAAGAGGAAAACGTGACCTACAACTAGGAGAAAAATCAGTTAATAGAAGCAAATCCCAAAATGGCAGAGATGATGGAATTAGCAAGCAAAGGAGACATGAACACAGTAAGGAGAGAAATGTAAAATATAAGAGATAAAAAATACAACATTTTATATAAAAACTTTGTTGGGTGGAATAAACAGCATATTTGCCACCGCAATAAGAAAGATCAGTTGAAGATATATAGAAAGAAATAGCCAAAATGAAGCACAGACAAAACAAAAACAAATAAACAAAAACACCTGGGGTGAGGGGGAAA
>RJWJ010019530.1:0-30151 GCA_004363605.1 Indri indri | reverse complement strand
ACATGAGGTATTCAACACCTTGTTATAAAATAGGTTGTTTGTTAAATGATTTTGCCCAACTGTGGGTTAATGTAAATGCCCTGAGCATGTCTAAGGTGGGCTAGGCTAAGCTACGACGTTCAGTAGGTTAGGTGTATGAAACGCATTTTCGACTTACGACACAGGCATACCTTGGCGATATTGCGGGTGCAGTTCCAGACCACTGCAATAAAGTGAATATCACAATAAAGTGAGTCATACAAATTTTTTTGTTTCCCAGTGCCTATAAAAGTTATGTTTACATTGTACTGGAATCTGTTAAGCTTACAATAGCATTATGTCTAAAAATGCCAAACTTTAAGTAAAAAATACTTTATTGCTAAAAAGCGCTGACAGAGACACAAAGTGAGCACATAGTGTTGATACGATGGTGCCAACAGACTTGCTCCACGCAGGGTTGCCACAAACCTTCAATTCGTGAAAAATGTAACGTCTGCAAACTGCAATAAAGCAAAGTGCAATAGAACAAGGTGTGCCTGCATGTTCAACTTACGAGGACTTTATCGGGATGTAATCCCACCCTAAGTCAAGGAGCATCTGTGCTGATATATACATGCACACTGATGGCATCACATGTATGTTCATTTGCATATTCTCTGCTCCCCTTGCTGGAGTATAAGCTCTGGAGGGTGTGGGCTTGTCTATCCTGTTCAGTGCTATATCCTCAGTGCCTAGCATATAGTACACACTCAGTAAATGCTTCTGTGAAAATAAATAAATAAATGAATCCTTCAGAAAAAATTACAGAGTAACATATTTTTGAATGCCATTCTATATATATAGATAACGTGTTATATATACATGCTCGCATATAACATATATGTGTATATATGTTATATATATAAGTTGCAAGAGCTGATTCTGAGTCTTTTTCTTGGATTTTCAGAAACAAAATGATTTCTCTGGAAGAATATTTGACAGGCTCTTAGTGGGCTGATACATTTTCACACCAGCATTCATTCTATTAAATATAAATGTTTACAGAGAATCTGGAATATGATGGGCATTTGTGCAGGTCTCTGAAGCTATAAATATGAATTAGACATTTTCTCCAATCTAGTGGAATTCAGAGAAACAAATGGTTACAAATGTGATTGCTACTATGGTGGAAGAATGCTAACTTTTAGGAGCAGCATTTTTGATGACACACAGCTTTTAATAAATGACAGAAACTGAAAACAGTCTAAATTCCTACTCATTTTAAAATGCTGTTCTTTACTATTCAGGTTGATGTTTGATAGACAGCTTATTGCCAGTTAAAAAAAAAACAATGCAAAACACTAGCTGTCTCTTCTTTTTCACTAATTCTAACTGATATTATTTCTAAGGGACCAAGAGAAATAATGAGAAATGAAATAGACCGTGACCTTACTGTTAACAATAAACATTTTCCAGTGGTGTTAAGTGGATGCTAAATATATAAAACTAATTATTTCATGAACTGCTGTCCATCACAGATTAAATTGCAGTTTACCATCCGCCCACTCTCTGTTACCGTAAGAATTCTCCAAGCAACCTGGTCTAAAAGTAGAACATCTGTGGAGACTACTCCTGCAGGGTTCATCCCAGAATATCATCCTGGAGAACCTGAATTATGTTGCTAATTATTTCCAATGTCCGCTTTCCCTTACTCGTGCTGACCTGATTAATGTGTGGTTTTCACAGCAACAGCTCAGAGAAGTGTCTTTTAGAACAGGAAAAACACCAGTGGATTTGTCTATAGAGGACACAGTAGCTGAAATGTTTATACCGTCAAAGGGATAGTCATGAAATCTTCATTTGGCCCCGAGAGCTGCATGAGCTGGATTTCCTGGTGTTCAGGTTTATTTCCTGGCACTGCTGACTGATGTGGGACCCCAACCGGAGTAATTACAGTGAGTTCTGGATCTCTGCTTGGGAAAAACTAGATTGCTTCTCCAAGTCTGATGGCTATCAAGAGGGTGAGGGAAATACAAAGAGAGGAAATTAATTTACACACTAATGAATTTTTTAATTAGTATTTAAAAATCCAAACTTCAGCAGTATATTTCCCTGTAGGGGATGGTATAGAATGATCCAGGTAATTAGGGGAGTGAAGATATTAAAACAAACTTATGGATCTAATGTAATAGAAGGTGTTTGAAGGTCAATGGTGGCGATCGTGTGCAGGATATGAAGCTCTTAGGAGAAAACACAGGCTGCTGTTTGTCTCACAAAAGAAACAAGAACAATCACTGAATTTAAAATAAAGAATTGTATGATAAAGATCCATACCTGAAAGGATATTAAAATACTCTTTGAATATAAATTGGCCTTTATTAATATTTTTAATTTGCTGTGTGTTATAAACCATACCTTTATTGTATAATTTCCCAGTAAAATTGAAAAGTTAAGCTGATGTTTTAAAGATAATTATTGCAGTTTTCTATAGGTGTGATGATGATGATATACAAAATAGCAATTTAAAGAAATAATGAAGTCATTTTATTGGCATTCATTCATCTTTATAGCCATGAATGTAGGTGCTTGGTATAACAAAGAGAGGTATGAAATTCTAAATAGTTTGTAGGCATCAAGAAAACAATTTGCGATATTTTCTTTTTTAAAATCCAGAAATGAAAATGTCTACTTTGCATGTATTCTAAATCAAACTATCAAGAGCGAAGGATGAAGCATTCAGAAAATAAATTTTAAGTGTGGAAGAGACAGGACAACATCTGTGGAGTCTTACCCCAGCTGCAGTTATAAAAGGCGGCTAATGCTGAGAGGTGGCCGTGATTTTATCTGGGGGGATATTGGCCCTACTCAGCCACAGAGCTGAGGACAAGTCCTCCAACAGATCCTTCAACCATTTTTATAGTAACAATATCACCATTGTTAATGACGCTTGAATCTCAATGAAGACTCTCCCCCTGCTAACAATCTTTATATTCCTGGATCTGTCCTGCATCTTATCAATCTAAACTTAAAAAAAAAAAATTACCATTTAAATGATGCCATTCTGTTGCTGAAAATCAACCTTCATCAGCCTATGGAACATGTCTCAACGTTTTTTTTTTCCCCCATCCAAGCCTTCAACAATCTGACAGCAGTCTAAATTTCTAATCCAAGTTCTGATAACTCCCTCGCTGGGGCAGCTGAAAGCAAGCTGGATTTGGAGTGTGCGACTCCTGGACCTCGCTCCTGTGTTGAGTGCATTTTGGCACATTGTTCAGATGGGCCAACTGGGTCCTCTGTCCCTGCACCTGCCAGACGGAGCCCACATGTGAGCGTCACCTTCCGCAACCTCATCTCTGATGCTCGTGAAACAGATCATACACTGCTGCACACTTTTAATATTTGCATTTTTACTCACTAAATACTGTAGGCTCTTTAGTGATAGGGATTTTATCTTGCATTTGTTTGTTCTTATATAACATGTAGCATAATTATTTACACACATTAATATCGTGGATTAAGTAAAATTAGTTCAAATTAATTATTCATTGATGTTCCTTGTTTTTTTATTGGACCTGGGGATTTGTGCAGTGGCGCAATCCTTTGTAAAGATTTCTACACATGTCCTGTAATAGCTGAGTCCTATTTTAAGAAAAGGCATCATTCTCATGCAGTGGAATGACAGAAGAAGTTCAATTTCATCAGAAAAAATAATTGCATTCTGAGAGTCAAGAAAAGTATGTATCATAAGGGATTTATAGAGAACATTATGGAGAATATTTCTCTGCTTCTGAATTCTACATAAGAACTGTGTAACCAGGAGCTCCCAGCTTTTGCCACTGCACAGAAATTAAAGAGACGCTCTCCGCTAGGTCAGTCTCAAGCACAGGACTTCTATAGTTCCTCGAAATGTGACCATCAGTAATGTCTTCAGAGCAAGGACACACCCTGCATAGGCAAATCCGTGTCAGCAAATGACAGTGCACAATTCCTTAGCCCTTATGCCCTGCACACACACATGCAGACACACAAACACACAGACACACAGAGACAGACACACACATAGATATACACACAGACATACGCTGACACACACAGACACATACATAGATACAACACAGGCATACACAGACACACACAGTCGTAGACACACACAGAGACACAGACACACATGTAGATACACAGACACACTCTGGCATGTATAGACATGCAGATACACACAGATACACATGCAGACACAGACATACACAGACACATACAGACATGCACAGACATGCAGATGCACGCAGACACAACACAGACATACAGACACACAGGCAGACATGCACACAGAAACACATACACATAGATATACACAGAGACACAAACACACACAAATACGCAAACACACACACACATACAGACACAGATACCCACACAGATGCACGCACCTGCTTCATTTCCTCTGCAAACGAACCTCTTCTTCTCCATGCAGCCGCTTCTTTTCTACCCACTCATTTTCCCTGTTTCCTGCCCCAGCTCTCTCTGATACTTTGCGAGTGGCACCCCTTTTGGTCACCACCATCAGAACACGTAGAATGAGGGACAGTTCCATGGAAGACGTGCATCTCCTGTCTTAAAAGCACAGACCACGGGTGAACCCTTGCCTTGCATGCGCCATGCTTCTTACATATTTCCTTGGGAAGAAAGAACTGGATTTTGGCGGACAATTAACCATTTCTACCATGGTTTATTTTCTCCCCCCAAGTACCTGAGCGTATTTTCTTCCTCATATAAAACAAGCTTTTATTTACCGCAAGGGACACCACTGAAGGCTCCATGCAGATGCTCGGTGTACAGGGGACATCTGTGTGGCGTGCCACCTCCCCCACGAGGCCCAACACTGCTCCCCCAAGTCCAGCAACTTAGAACATTAAAAGGCAAGTTATCTCCCCTTCTAGGGAGTCCTGGGCATGGTTTATGTTCTGGTCCTGCTGTGAGATCTGATTTCCTGGGTTCTGGTGGGCAGAGGGTGGAAGGCATTCAGTCCCTGCCAGTCCTCCATGCCGAATCTTCGGAGGAGCTCAGAACTAGCAGTTTCCAGCAATTTCTGGACCTCTGAGTAGCAGGTGCAGTTCAGACTCTCTGAACATCAGTGTGCCAGTGACCCTGCAAGTCAAGCAGGGGCTCTTCTTGGCTTTCATTTCTTCAGACCTCACAACTGCTGCGGAAACACCAAATTACCCCTTTCTTGATTGGATCCTGGCTGACACGCCAGGCAGCGCTTTCTTGCCAAGCCAGCGAAGTGGGCATAATCCCCTTTTGGTGCTAAACAGGCTGTCACCTTCGCATCTGACTGTCCGCTTTGCTTTCTATGTGGCCTTGAAGGCAGCTCTGTGTTCTTCATTACTGCATTTCTCGTGCCCAACATGGTCTTATTTGATTAAAAGTAAAAAAAAAAAAAAAAAAAATAGAGTGATCATTCTCTTAAGCATGCCACACTTGTAAGATGTTGCAAATCACAGTAAGTCTGGTCACAGCACAGAATAACACGTAGGACACATGCTATAAAGGGAATGGAATTTATGTTTGAGTTACTTCTGATACTGCTTCTTTAAATGTCTGTCTGCCTACTATGATGTTACTTTCATACATAATGTCCTTAGGACAATAGTGTTTTCCATAAATAAGCAACTTCGGAACACCCTCCTGGCTTTCCAGGGCATGGCTGTGCTCTCCAGGAGGAGAGGAGAGTACCCCCTTCCTGACCCTTCCTGTCTGCGGAGAGGAGGAAGGGAGAGCGGCGAGAGTTCACCTCTGAGGGTTTCCCTTTGGTGCAAATCTGCAGAGAAAGCCTCTCTCAGCATGTGACAGTCTGACCTCCTCATGGCCTCCAAATGGCGCGTTGCACACACACGCTACGGGAGATAAATCCCACATCCCAGGAGCTTAGCTTAAAAGTGAAAGCTGTGGCCTTACTTAAGATTTCACTTTCTTATCCTGCTGAAACGTTCTTGACTTCACACCTCTTCGTCTTTGTATCTTTTTAATTTCTTTACCATGAATATAGGAAATCTCCCGTTAGTAAATTTGAGTTGGATGATTTAACTCAATGACACTTGATCCGTGTTTTAGAGGACTTAGAGTGAGAAGAGAGAGTGGCAGAAGCACACCTCCTCGCACACGTCGAAAATTAATTTTGTCTTTGTAGATGAAGAAGGGAAATCACCAATAAAACGGACCAGGCTTGATGCCAGGACAAATCCTTGCTGCCGACACCACTTCCCATGAATTAAAATATTATCTTCAATTATTTATCCCATGTTCTTTTAGGAAATGAATCTACAAGAAAGCTTTTAAAGCCTAAACAGCAAAAAAAAAAAAAAAAAAAAAAAAATCCTAAAACTATTACCAATACTATTCACTACATGTTTATGTCACTGTAGATATTATTAAATTTTTCATTTTTTAAAAAATATAGTTTTATTTGAATTATCCAATTGTCCTACATGAAATTATCCTACATGAGAAATTGAACTAACAAAAGTTATTTAAAGTAAAGAATTTGAGTTAATTAATACGTTTATAAATCTTAACGTCTACAATGGACACACCTTCTAGAAAGTTAAAATCATGTCCTTTTGTAAAATCGTGCCATTTTTATGAGTGTTATTGCCAGAGCAATTCCTCAAAAACAGCCTATCTGTCATGCTCGTCACCTATTCTGAAACCCCTGATGACTCCATATTTCCTATGATGGCGTTTTCAATCATTTTTCTCATTGTTCAAATTTTTCATAGATTTCCTGCATCCCATTTGCCCGCTGATACTTCGATTCATGGCTGTGCCCACTCTCGTGTGTGCTGTAGTCGCCCCCTGTCTCCAGCCTTGTCAGACCATCCTTCGGGGCAACACATGCCTTCCTTTCTGCCGGGCAGACTGGGGGTCCCAGCCGATGACCTAGAGCCTCACTGTGGCCCTCAGGATAATTTATTGTGACTTTTGTTCTATTTCATTGAATTTGAGATCTGTCTGGACTGGGAAGCTCTCTCTAATACAGCACAGACTCTAGACTCTTCTGGACTCTCTAATGCCATGAAATCGGGCCATTTTTACACATTGTTTGTGTGATTGGTCCTTTGGAAGCATTTGCTGTTGGGGTGCTTGATCCGTAGCCTGTGTGATTGGTCCTTTGGAAGCATTTGCTGTTGGGATGCTTGATCCGTAGCCTAAGAGGTTTCCTCCAAGGAGCCTCTTTGGTCCTTCAGAGCCTTTCACTGTCTCTCCCTTTGTCTTCTAGACCTCATTGGTACTAATATCCACCTTATTAGCGTTCTATTATTTCATTCTTTCTGAGTCTTGTCTGCAATGGGGAACATTCCTTCAGTTCAAGGCTGACATCCTACTTCCTTGTAGCCGTCCCAAATCCTGTGGCTTTAGCTGCGAGCGAGGCTGATGTGCTCACAGTTGGCCTTAAGCAGAAGAGAGGATCCAAGACCCGTCGGAAGTGCGACAGGCGTCTGCCCACTGTGGGGCAGGCTCCTGTCCCAGCATGCGGGCTGGACTCAGCATAGTCGTCCAGAAAACTTGGGGAGTTAAAGACATAATGTCCTGTGTGAGAGGCTTATCAGCAGGTGGCATTGTCTGGGCTCTCTGGGGTTGACCCAAAGTCAGGTGAGGGCAGAGTTGTGGTTGTAAGTGTGTCATTCTGTTTGGAACAGGACCACCATGACGATGTGGAGAAATGAATAAAATCTGTCCCCTACCTTGAGCAGAGGGGTCTAGCACGAGCTATCCAGGCTAAGACCTCAGCTCCGCTCCTAGCCCCGTGGGATGAGTCAAGGAAGACACTCACATCGGTGGACAGGAGTAGAGTTACCTGGGTTTAGACATATACCTAATAGGCCCTCGGCCCCCGGGGTTCATTCAGAAACTGTGGGCCACTATTATCTTGGCATCAAAACCAAGTAGACACACTAGTGGCTACAGCGTGTGTTCGGTGCCTGTCACCTGCCAGCCTGGCTGGCCCAGGCTGAGGGAGCAGGTGAGGCATAGAGCGTGGGTTGGACCGGTCGTCTGCTGTGGCTTCCAGGAGACAGGGATGATGGGAACTGACAAGTTCATGGTTTATGACATTCTGATTAGCATCTTGTACCTGCTACAGAAGCATTTATTCAGGGACTGTTTTAATTTTCTCTAATTTTCTTTATTCACTTCCATTTCCCCAGCATTTGTTGGGTATATTTTTATTCTGGACATTCCAGGTGCCTAGTAAAGATAAAATAGACAAAGACTCTGAAAAACAAAACAAATAAATTTTTAAAGAAGTCCAAAATGTAGGATGGGAGCTGCAGCATTATAAAGATAATAAATCATAGCACAGTGCAGTGAGCAAATACAGAAGTCACTCTGTAGAAGGAAGGAGTGTTTAACCCGGAGAGTGTGTGTGTGTGTGTGTGTGTGTGCGCGTGCGTGCGTTGCAGTAGAGGACGACTATTAATATCAGAATATATGTGTGTCCTGAAGGAGACATCACTCCAGCGAAGCAGAAGGGTGGCAATGTGAGCATTGGGTTTTGAGATGAAAGTCACAGTTCGATGGGCAGATGCTGCAGGGCAGAGAAAGGGCGCGAAGGTTGGGCAGGTGACCATGGTCCACAGGCGCAGGGGCCGGGACGCGAGGGGGCACTGAGCACTGTCCCATCTGGCTGCGGCTCAGCAGCAGGCCGGGCAGGGCAGGGGAGGCAGACACAGAGCCCCAGCGCAGGGCCTTGCTCAGACCTGCGTTCTCGGACAGCTCTGCAGTGGTGCAGAGGTGCCCGGAGCCTAAGGTGGGCAGTTATGATAGTGTGGCTGAAATACGAAGCCAACTACAGAATTTTCAATTGAAAACATCGTGCGGCACGTGCCCCTGAGAGATCTGTGCTAGTCTTTCCAGGTCGAGAGTCTGGGATGAGGAGAAGCAGTGGCTGCTGCGGCCACATCTGCAGGTGGTCACTCCGGCCAGAGCCCAGAGCTGCCCCTCACAGAACACACGAAGGGGGCTGGAGGCGAGGGGCTGCGTCTCCCGTCTCCTGGTGGAATATTCGGCACAGAGCCACAGCATGGACCCGTCAGCTTTTTCACCATAAACGATGCGTGAACCCAGCGTGGAGAGAAGGAAATGGACCCGCCCACTGTAACGTGTGTGCTCGAGCCCCGTTTCCACGTTTTCAAAAGCAGCTCAATGGAAATACCTGTGTGCGTTCTGGAACTTGGAGCTTGTTCCAAAGTTACGTCACATTCTTGATCTTCAAACCACCCTGTGAGGTAGCCTGGGAGGGTTTTATACCTGTTTTAAACATGAGGCAGCTGAAATCCAGAAACCCCAGAAAAAGAAAATAGACCAAGTCAAGGCCCCTGGTGACAGAGGAGGATTTATTCCAATCTGATAGTCGTCCACTACTGCAGCATGCGTGCGCGCATGTGCACACAAACACACATGCACACACACACACACACACACACACACACACACACACACACACCTTCTGCATTCTGCAAAGTGACTTCTGTATTTGCTCAGTGCGCTGTTCCATGATTTATTATCTTTTGAATGCTACGGCTCCCATGCTACATTTTGGACTTCTTTAAAAATTTATTTGTTTTGTTTTTCAGAGCCTTTGTCTATTTTATCTTTATTAAGCAACTGGAATATCCGGAACAAAAATATATCCAACAAATGCTCTTTGCAGTTTTGTTCAGTGACATCTTCACTGCATTGGCTTCCAGAGAGTTCTCTGATGGGGGGCGGGGTGGGGACTGTCCCCTTCCAGCGCTAGTCCCCAGGGCTCTGCCCCTTCACTAAGGCTTCCAAGAGGACATCAGGGACTGTGAGGGGGAGGGGACCCTGGGAAGAAGGCCACTTTTTGATGGAAAGTGCCCAATATCTGTCTTCCAGGAGAGGTTGGGATAAGGTGGGGAGAATAGAGCCACTTGTCACCTTTCAGAGAGCCAAAGACCATGCAGTCTCTGTCTTGTAGTAAGCGAGAGCTGCCTTGTTGCTTGGTGGGATGTAATTACATGGAGGACATAGAATTGCTCCACTTTCAAAATGTGGAACCCTGTTCCTTTAAAGCCAAAATTGCTTCTGCTTTTCACTTAATAGAACAAAATTGGCCAAACATGATTTAGGATATTGGGGCAGAAGTGACTGAGCTCGTGACATCTCTCTGAGGCTCAGAGTGCCCGCCGCAAGCGAGAACCTTTCTGGGGAAAGTATATTCTGAAGCTCTGTGTAACCCTTCCCTTTTTTACTGCAATATTTTGGAACCAATTAAAGAGAAAAGTGTTTCTTCAGCGTATACTCCTGTTCAGTCGGCTGACCATGTGGCCAATGAGAGAGAATTAGGGTTCCACGCGCCACTACAGCTCTGGTGGGACACAGGCTCTTTCCAAGACTTGGTTGTCCCCTGGTCCCAGCTTCACTTTTTGCTGTTTTGGTTACTCACAGTCAACTGCGGTCTGAAAATATTAAATGGAAAACTCCAGAAATAAAAAATTCATAAGTCTTAAATCAGGCACTGTTCTGAGTAGTGTGATGAAATCTTGTGCTGCCCTGCTTGGTCCCGCCAAGATGGGCAGAGGATGCACGCTGTCCCCGCCGTGTACCCGCTAGTAATTGTAATTTAACAGTGGCCATCTCAGTCACCAGAGCAACCGTCGCAGCGTCACTGCGCTTGTGTTCAAAATCAAAATCATCTGTTCCTTGAAAGACAGAATTAAGAGAATGAAAAACAAGCCTCAGATTTTTTAAAAAAATATTTGTAAATCACATGTCTCTGCCAAAAGACCACCATATACAGGGAATTCCCAACACTCAGCAAGAAAACAAATGTCAATTTAAAAAAAGGCAAAATATTTGAACACGCATTTCACGAAAGAAGTTATACATATTAAAAATAAGCATGTGAAAAGATATTTAATATTGTTCGTCATTAAGAGATCACTATTTTAAAAAAACATGATAATACAACTATATACCTATTAAATTAGGAAAAAAAAACCCTAAAAACAAAAAATAGCTGGAAATATCAAATACCAGCAAGAACACAGAATAAAAGGAACTGCCATTTGGTGCCGGTGAGACTATAAAATGGTATAGCCTGGTTTGAAAACAATTTGACTCTTTATTAAATAATAAAAACATGCCTACCATGTAAATCAATCATGTCAGCCTTGTGTTATTTTTGCTTTTGTTTACTCAAGATGAGTGATAACATGTGTCCACCCAAATCTTGCACATCATTTTCATAGCAGTGTCATTTGTAGTAACCCAAAGCTGGAAACCACCCAAATGTCCATCAAAAGGGGAGTAGATAAACAGATTGTGGTGTATTCAAACAATGTAACACTACTAGGTAATAAAAAAAATAAACTAATGATACATGCAACACCATGGATGAATCTCAAACTAATTATGCTGAGGGAAGGAAGGCAGACCAAGGGAAAAAAGAATGCATAATATCTGACTCCATTTGTATACATTTCTTATATACACAGAGTAACCTGCAACACAGAAAGCGCATCACTAGTTAGGGATAGCAACTAAATTTTTAACATCAGTGATGAGGCTCCCACTGCTCATTCATCGACTGATGGTGAAATAGCCAAAATGATTCTGAATCACTGAGATCATGATGATGGTGATGATGAAGACGTTGTTAACGCTGCAGACGACATGGTGGAAATGTGCCATGGGCTCATTGATGGGCTAGAGCAGGCGCATTCACAGTAGAAAGAGAAATCGCATCAGCTTGTAAAATCAGAGAGACTCACTGTGGAGGAAACACTGTAGAAAGCTGTTGTTATCTACGTGGAACCAGCTCTAGGGAGTGGTCTGTGCGGGAGAGCTGGTGTCATTTTCAAGACAAAGCATGTGCATGACAGAGTGGCTCTCCGAGCCTTTCCTCCTCACCTGCCTTGGTGATTTGCTTCAACGACGGATGGTGGCATTAAAGACTGAAGAGTCTGGGTTCCGGAGATACTGCCGTGGTGACTGCCCTGGAGACCAGCCAGTGCACCTCAGGGTCATTAAAGAAATTGGTAATAATTTGTCCTTATGCTGAGGTGCTGAGACAGTGATGCTCTTTGTTACTGGGCTTGAGGCAAGTGCCACAAGTACAGTCTTCTGCATCCTACGAAGAAGAAAGTCCCAGGAACCAGCCTGAATTTGAAACCCAGGGTCTGGGGTGACCGCTATTTCTGAAAAGAAAAAATAGAAAGGGACGACAGAAGACAACAATAAAGCAGTGTTTTGATTCCATTATAAGGAACGCTTGTCAACACTGGCATATGTCACAGTCATTCTCTGCCCAGCTATTGGTGACTTGTACAAGAGATGCTTTTTGTCGGAAGTTTCTGAGTTCGCTCTTTTTCTAGGTCAAATATCTCCATGGCAAACGTTTTGAGTGAACTCCACGGATGGTGCTGACTCACACTGGCTCAGCATGCTGTGTGTGCCTCTGTCCAACTCCACATTTCACCGATGCCATTTTGGTTGCACGATATTGTTCATGACAGCAGTACCGATATCCTGGAAATCGGCAACCACTGCAAGTCACATGGTGGCGGTGTTTGCCGGAGGCTGGCTGTGGATGTTGTAGGGCACACCACTGCTCCTCTCCCTACTGCGGGCAGGTACTCTCTGCAGGCTGACAGTAGCCAAATCTACCCACTGGGGTGGCGTTTCCCAACATGCTCTTAACGACCAGCTACTTGTTTGTGAAAGTGTAGCTTACTCCATGCTGCCCAGATAAGAACACGTAGTCCCTAGCGTTGAGGGGATGTGTGTTGTAACAAGATCTCCAGATGCTTTTTATATACTTTAAAGTTTAAGAGACACTCCATTAAAGACTTTTCTTTTCCAATAGGTTTTTTAATGGCTAGTCTGCCTAAATGCATTATGTTCTGGGATGACACTAATTGCTTTATAATTTGTCATGTTCTTATTAGCATTACAACACAGTCAATTTTTAGATTAGTATGAGAAGCCAAAGATTTTCCTAGACAACAGAATAGATGAGGTAGTCTGCTAAACAGAGATCGGCGCGAAGAGCTGGTATTGATGAAGGATGCATGGTCTGGGCTTTTTCTCTCTTCTGTTACAATGATCCTACTGGTACTTGCAGACATGATACAATTTTAAGCTTAAGATTATGTGAGGTAAAACTGTCACCTTGTAGTTCCACCATATACCCCTTTTACTCGATAAGCAAATGGGACTGTTTGGCTGTGGTTCTGGATTGTATTAATAAATGTCCACATCTAGCAAGAGCATGGCTGACCATTTATAATAAGGACCTTAAGAAACGTGTGTGTGTGTGTGTGTGTGTGTGTGTGTGTGTGTGCATGTTTTAGAGTAGCCTATATGTAGATTAAAACACATACAGTATAATTATTAATACATGAGAATTCCTCATGGTGAGCTGGTTGCTAGCTAAGTGTAATAGTAACAAAAAATTATGAGTAGGAGACTTGGTTCTAGAGGCAGGTGCTACCGACTAAAGGTGTCTAGGTATACAGGTGGAATGTGATAAGGAAAAAAAGACAGAGGTAAACTAGAAAACAGGAATAACTTTACAAAATGAACTATGTATGAGAAATAAAAACATTTTCTTTATATGCATGCCTACCTTGTACAGACAAATTTAAAAAGACTCCATAGTTCTGAATATTCTGCGATGTTTCCATGTGTAAGTTTGGTAATAAAAGCCAAAGAGGTTTGAATTTCTTTGTTTAAAGAGAAGGAAATAGTTTGAAATTGCAGAGAGAGGAGCACACAGGGAGAAAGGGAAAGAAGGCAATGAATGAGGCTGGTATTTCTTGAAGAGAGGAGAACTGGGGAAAGAAAAAACCCCTGTTCTTGCTAAGGAGTTAGAGTATTGTTTATCTCCTATGGGATTTTGGGGGAAGCCTACACTGCATGTAGGGAAATGATTTGGGAAGGCTCTGAAGTGGCAGTCACTAAAATAGTATGCAAGGACTTCAGATAGAAGTGGGAGACCATTAGAAAGTTAAGTTCTTGGGAAGTTTTTAGATATTTGATGACAGCTTGGTTAAAACCATTAAATTAGGAATTCATGTCATTATACTCCCTTCATGTTGAGGGATGGAGTTTACATTGGAGTATTAATTAAACTCATTGTTAGAAAACCAGAATTATACATTATATAGAACATGTTAATACTAAATGAAAATCGTCCAATACTTTATTTCCAAATATTTCCTGAATGACGACTAAGCACAAGTACTGAGCACTAGCACAGCCATGGACTGTGTATTTAGGACCAGGATGCGGGCTCGGTTCACGTTGAGGCTGGCTCCTGAAGGACGAGTTAGGGCTGCCCCGCTGGGTAATCAGGGTGAGAGCCCGACACATTCCAGGCTGGGAGCAGAGCTCCAGCAAACACTTCCTGGGAAAAAATAGCGCTGTGTACTTCAGGAACAGCACGCGGTTCAGTAAAGCCGGAGAGGGTAACGGGAGCTGAGTCGTACAAATATTAATAGGTACATGAACAATTTAATATGCCAAGTTAAGGAGCTTGGACCTTAACCTATAGGTGATGAAGAATTTTACATGGTCATATTTGCATTAAAAAATCACTCTGGTAGAGTGTGTGGAATCTGTTGCTTAAGCAGAGAATACAAAATCTAGTCATAAAACCTGACCACCCAGGAAACGCACTCGCTGATGCTCAGGAATGAGAAAGGTGTTCCCCAACAGTGAATTCCTGTTCTCTTGCCTTGAGGGTGTGTTCACTCTCCTCCACCACACCCTGATTACCCATGGACTTGGGAAGACTGATGGTGATGGTGCACTTATCAACCACGATTGAAAAGCCTGATACTTAGGCTGTGTCTTATTGCTCACACGGTGTTCGGGAGACTCAGCAGCTATACCTGCAGACCGAGATGAAAGACATGGCATTTTAACATCGAGATAAAGTGTGATTGTGTCACTCAAATGTGCCTTCTCTCTGCCTGTTTACAAACACACACTCACAGAGAGGCCCAGGGATTGCTCAGCTGAGCATTTGGAAAGTATTAGACACTTCAGGACACAATGTTTCAGTTTCCAAGGCACATGCCCCAACACCCCCAGTGGAAGAGTCACATGTCTTTTCAAGGTAGATTTTCCTACTTCATAATAACTAATCATATTGTTAATAAAGGTCAATGTGAAAATGGGCAGGCAATGTAGCAGAATGGAAAAAATATAAATTTTTGGCCTAAAAAGACCTTAAAGAATAAATCAGAATTACATAGACACATTGTGTTTCCTTAGGACAATATCTTTATTTTTCTGAGACTTCAGTGCAGAGCCCATGTGTTAAATGAGAAAGATGATAAGTATATCAAAGGGCAGTCAGTTGTGTGTTGGCCAATGGGGTACAAGTCCATTGTCTGACATACAGATGCTCAACGAATATTAGCCAAAATGGAGTGATGATGATGATCTGATAGCTAATAAGCATTTTCTTTAAAGGACTTAAGTAAAATACATGAATAAATTAGATAGGAATCATGAATAATAAATTTTAAAGAGGTTTTTTTTTAATAGGATTCAATTAATTTTGTAGGATTTTCTCAGTGCCTGAGGAGGTCTATTTCTACACTCCATATTCTTGGTATCTGTTACTACTGCTGTTTAGCGATATAGCTAAACAATTATTGAGGAACAGGAAAAATTTCAAGGATAAAACATTTTCTTTAATTTGAAATGCCTGTATTATAAAGTAGCTGGTCACTGTTAAGGGAGTGCGGAGGATATGGGTACTATTAATACTTCCAAAAGACGAACGATGATAAAGAAGCAGTGCAAATTTATATTCCATCAGCCACTGACTACCAAACAGTATTTATTTTTTAAACAGACAGTTTTGTTAACAGATTATGTAACAAAATATCAATGATTCATGTACATATTTTTATTCTTCCTTTGCAAATTACATTTTTTTCTACAGAGATTAATTTGAAAACTCTTTGTTATGGAACATCATGCACTAGTTCACATTCTAACATTTGTTGAGAGTGTTATTTCTTTATGCAGATGACACAATTTTAGTTGTTTTGAGGGGAAAAATATTATTTTAGAGTCTAGAAAGTGATGTAATGAAGCATCACACAAAGCTAAACAGGAGAATCAAGAGTTTGATGTCTCAGGTACATTTTGAAATATTTAAAAATTTCCCAAGTTTATGAAAGATTACACCCTCATTTTATATCTATGTATAACTTCACACACACACATATTTACATGATCAATCTCTGTGGGAGTGTATTCACCTAGTTTTGCTGTAAAACATTACATCAGTTTTTCCCCCTTTTGCCTTAGGTTATGCAAAATTTCAAAGGAGTTATAAAAATTGAGTGACCCTCAAAGATCCCCTGTAGCACACTGAATGCTTATCTGAAAGTTGGTTAATGCCACTTGAATAAAATATGCCTAAATCCTAACAAAGATTGACGACAGAATTTGTAAAATTGGTTTTGATTTTTAAGAGGTAATGGCCCTTGACTCTCAGCCAAGAGATACTTGGTACTAATGAAGTGACGGGTTCGGTTCCTACAAATATCCCCACGATGCTTTGAGCTGGTGAAATCAGCAGCACCCTTGTACAAGAAGAAATGACGTGGCCAGTGCATGGGTGACCTACATGTGAGTAGGCGACGAAATCTCTGAAGATCACCCAGAAAGCAGAGTGGTCATTTTAAATGAAACAGGAGTGAACTTCTTATTTCCTTTAATGAATGGAGTCAGTTTTTCACATATGCAGATTTCACCTTTTGATTCTCTCTGCTGCTACTTCTAGAGGGTAGCAGAACATTTTTAAAAGACTCTCCTGCAAACCGGTCTCCTGCAGAATTATCATTGTAATGAATGTCATCATAATTCATATAATGCACTGAGTCTGACGATTCCCAGCCTGGGAACACGTCCCTATAATAGAACTGGATTCAATGAAAAAGTGTGATTTGAAATGAAATTTGTCACATCACTCACAAACTTTTATGCTTGTCCATAAAAAAAACTTGATAATTTGAAAGAAAGAAAAACAAAAAACTTTCCTCCAAGTTTTAAGTGATAAGTCCGGGTAATTCCATTGGTGTATCCACTAGCGAAACATCTATTTCAGGGCAACATTACTAGTTGAGCTACATTATGCTCACAAAGTTAAGGCTGATTCATGTAACATTAGTGGAAGATCCCAAGTTCTTTGGGTCATTCAAGGAGTTGATCTCTTGCGAAGTCTCCTAATTTTCATTATAATTAATAATATGCATTGGCTTTATCTCTTCAAGTTTAATGTCATATGACTTTGAAAGTAATATTATTATCTTACATTAACTCCTAATGAATTTGCCTAATGAATCTGTCTTCATTGTAAAAATAAATCTTTATTTTAATACATTCACAAACCCATGCATCCGATTTACAAAAACATACTTTAGGTACATAATAGTTTTCAGAAAAGACATCTGATTCCACTGTCTCCCATTGTTGAGGTTCTAATTACATTGATAAAATAACTGTGGGATTTTATTTTTTACTGATTAGACAGATTCCTCACTAGTAAGTAGTAGAAAGAACCATTACAATTTTGTTTTATTTTACAGGTCTGTAGTTAAAACCAGTTGGGTCCAATGTATTTTCTCCAATTCTATCATACTGAAAATATCTTTGCTGTTTCTTCAATCATATTTGTTTAGTGAACCTAAATATTTGGTGCAAAGTAAAACCAAGAAAAAATTAATCAATTTGATCTTCTGTGTTTCTTTCTACACAAAGCTGTATACTCTTAAACTGAAACAGGCTTATTCTCAATATCGAGTCAATTCATTTATTTGTGATACCAGTTCAATTTTTTGTATGATAAAAGACAGCACATCATTTGGTTTAACATATATTGAAACAGTTTATATGGAAGTAATTAGTGCTATGCCAATAATAGTGCTATGCCAATAAATATACAAGAACTATTTTATATTGATTTTTGTCATATTATGTAATATATATTTTTATATATCATAATTATATATATATCCTATATTGATTTTATCATGTTGAGTTTTATTTCTTCTATACTCAGTGTTTGAGAATTTTTATCATGAAGGGGTGTTGAATTTTACTGAATGCTTTTTCAGCATTAATGGAAATGATCACATGGTGTTTGCGCTTTGTTCCGTTGACGTGATGTATCATGTTGATTGCTTTGCCTACATTGAACCATCCTTGCAACCCTGGATGAATCACACTTGATCATGATGAGTAATCTTTTCAATGTGTTGTTGAATTCAGTTTGCTAGAGTTTTGATGAGGATTTTTGCACCTATGTTCATCAGACATATTGGCCTATAGTTTTCTTTTTTGTTGTATCTTTGAGTGGTTTTGGTATCAGGCTGATACTGGCCTCATACAATGTGTTCTGGAGTATTACCTCCTCCTCAGTTTTTTGGAATACTTTGAGTAGAATTGGTGTTAGTTCTTTAAATTGGTAGAATTCAGCAGTGAAGCCATGTTCCTGGGCTTTTCTTTGATAGGAGACTTTTTATTACTGCTTCTATCTTGTTACTGGTCACTGGTGTATTTGGCTTTTGGATTTCTTCCTGGTTCAATCTTTGTAGGTTGTATGTGTCTAGGAATTTATCCATTTCTTCTAGGTTTTCTGATTTATTGGCATATAGTTGCCTGTAGTAGTTTTTAATGATCCTTTGAATTTCTGCAGTGTCAGTTTAATGATTCCTTTTTCATCTCCAATTTTATTTATTTGGGTCTTCTCTCTTTTTTCTTAGCCTGACCAAAGGTGTATCAATTTTGTGTATATTTTCAAAAAACCAACTTTTCATTTCATTGATTTTTTTGGTTTCAATTTCATTTATTTATGCTCTGATCTTTATTATTTCTTTTCTTCTACTAATTTTGTGTTTGGGTTTGTTCTTGTTTCTCTGGTTTTTGAAGATGCATCATTAGGTGGTTTATTTGAAATTTTTCTGGTTTTTCGATGCAAGCACTCATTGCCATAAACTTTCCTCTTAGTACTGTCCTTGCAGTATCCCATAAATTTTGGTATGTTGGGTTTTCATTTTCATTTGTTTTAAGAAATTTTTAAATTTCCTTTTGAATCTCTGTATTGACCCCCTGGTCATTCAGGAGCATATTGTTTAATTTCTATGTGTTTGTTTAGTTTCCAAACTTCTTCTTATTATTTATTTTTAGTTTTTATTCCATTGTAGTCAGAGAAAATATTTGATACGATTTCAGTGTTTTTGAGTATTTTTCCTTTTTTAAAAAAAATTTTCAGAATATTATGAGGGTACAAATGTTTAGGTTACACCTGAGTCAGAGCTATAAGCATGCCTGTCCCCCAGACAGTGCACACTGCATCCATTAGGTATGAATATACCCATCCCCTTCTCCTCCCTCCCACCTGCCCGACATCCGATGAATGTTATCACCATGTGTGCACATATGTGTTTATCAATTAGTACGAATTTGATGGTGAGTGCATGTGGTGCTTGTTTTTCCATTCTTGTGATACTTCACTTAGTAGAATGGTTTCCAGCTCTATCCAGGATAATACAAGAGGTGCTAGATCACCATTGTTTTCTGTGGCTGAGTAGAACTCCATGGTATACATATACATATTTTATTAATCCACTCATGTATTAATGGATGCTTGGGTTGTTTCCACATCTTTGCAATTGTGAATTGTGTTGCTATAAACATTCTAGTACAGATATTTTTTTTGAATAGAATGTCTTTTTTTTTCCTTTGGGTAGATGCGCAGTAATGGGATTGCTGGATCAAATGGTAATTCTACTTGTATCTCTTTGAGGTATCTCCATATTACTGTCCACAGAGGTTATACTAGTTTGCAGTCCCACCAGCAGTGTAAGAGTGTTCCCATTTCTCTGCATCCACGCCAACATTTGTTGTTTTAGGACTCTTTTGATAAAAGTCATTCTCATTGGAGGTAAGTGATATCTCATTGTGGTTTTGATTTGCATTTCCCTGATGATTAGAAATGTTGAGTATTTTTTCATATGTTTCTTGGCCGTTAGTCTGTCTTCTTTTGAAAAGTTTTGTGGCCTGACAGTATGGTCTATCCTTGAGAATGATCCATGTGCTGAGGAGAAGAATGTGTATTCTGTATTTGTTGGGTGAAATGTTCTGTAAATATATATTAGGTCCATTTGATACATAGTGCAGATTAAGTCTGACGTTTCTTGTTGATTTTCTGTCTGGATGATCTGTCCAATTCTGCAAGTGGGCTTTTAAGGTCTCCAACTATTATTGTATTGGGGTCTATCTCTTTAGCTCTAATAATATTTCCTTTATATGTCTGGGGGCTCCAGTGTTGAGTACATGTATATTTAGTGTTATTATATCCTCTTGCTGAATTAACCCCTTTATCATTATGTAATGGCCTCTTTGTCTCTTTTTACAGTTTTTATCTTGAAATCTATTTTATCTTATATAAGTATAGCTACTTTTGTTCTTTTTTGGACATAGTCCAGAATAAACACAAATGAAAAAAGCAAGTGGCATCAGCATGCTCAGAAGGCAAGCATCAGTTTCTGACCTTTTCAAGCTCAATGCAGAGGGTCTCATTTCTCAGAAATGCAGACAGTGCACGTTCCAGCCAGAGGCCACAAACGTGGGGCTGGTGTCTGTCAGGCAGCACCTGCTCCTGGAGTGATAGTGCCCCCTTGGCACCCGTGGGGGAGCAGACATTTCATAGGATGGTAGCAGCTTCCAGTTTCAGGGACTAATTCCACAGAGAAGTTTGACAAGGCATGGATTTGATGCCTATTGCTGTCTTTTGGGGTACTTTTCTGAAAGACAACCAGTGCTCAGTCCACTGGCCTCCCAAACATTCCTCCATCCAACAACACCCAGTAAAGCCAGCACACAATGTAGTCCCTGATGTCACACCGCATAACTAGTTAATTATCATGTAGTGATGTAGGCTACTATAGCCAACTACATGCTTTAATTATAGTAATTATTGATATAATAACAATAGTACTAGCAATAATACCAGCTAGCATTGATATTGTGCCATACAGTTTTGTTTAGTATTTTCACACACAAAATCTCATTAACTCTCAAAATAAACTTCTTAGGGTCTTATTTTTTCTCTTCCTCATTTTAAAAGTAAGGCAACTGATACTTTGAAGAACTTAATTTTCTAAGGGTACCACTATTATGCGGCAGAACTGAGTCGGTCTTGAAACTAGTTACTGCGACTGCCCATCTCATGGGCTTCCTGCAGTCCACCCGTGAGCTGACCTACTGAAACTCCTGACAGTCAAGTACACAATGGAAGAATATTTATCTGAAAGAAGAAAACGTGTGGAAATGTCCATCTCAAATGCTTTCAGCATGATGCTGGATTGCGCAAAACTCCACGTTTGCATTTATGTTTTTAGACTTCCAAATAAACTCTTGCATGGCCTGTGATAGACTCATTCTGTGGATTTCCTGGAGGCTGAGATGATGTGGCAAAAAGAACCTTGTGTTCTTTCTCAATGAGCCAACTCCCTAAAGTAAAATGAGGCAGAGAGTAGTCTCCCTGATACATTTAGGGTAGAAAACATACTAGTTGAAGGCAGTATGTGCCTAATTAGTTAAATCACATGGTCAGTCCTCTGAATTTGGGGTGTGAGAAACTTATCCTTTAATTATGATGTTCCAGGATGAGAGAAATAAAGGAGCCGGAATTATACTATTATCCAACACTTCCCGGACAAATTGCACGTGCTACATGTAGGTTGGTTTGCAGAGCTCTTGTCTTCCCAGAGATGCTCTGTCTTGTGTTCCCTGGTAGGCTAAGTGCCTTGGTTTGACTTCAGATTTGATACTCTAAAGTCTGTGACCTTGAATAAGGAACCTGGTCATACATGACTCACTTTTCTAATCCGTAAGACAGAGATACTCATACGTGTCACACGGAATTGCTGAAATGTGATACCAAATGCCCGCATGGAGCAGCCAGCCCCTGGCATGCCTTCCTCTTCTGCTGGCTTCTTCATTGAGGGCACTGTGAGGAACCAGATAATAAGATTTCCCTTCCAGGTGACATTTGTAAGTAAGCCAGGAGGCTGTTAGAGGCACAATGTTATCTCTATGTGCAAAATAAATAGCAGTGCTGGGAATTTTAAGTCCCTACACAGGTGGTGGGGCTTCCCTGCGTAACATTACCCATTGGCTGCCTGTGAAACCTGCAATTCCTGCCCAATTTCCACAAATCTCCACCACCACCATCTTGGTGATGGACTTGTGACTACAGAAGAAAAGACAAAGAACCACATTCCTGATGACACACTGACTGCTCACGTGCACCGTGGGGAGGTGGTGTGGGCGGCTGCCGGGAGTTGCTGGCCAAGGTGAGAAGGAGTCAGCGTCAACACAGTCCACAGCCCTAGTCTGCACTGTCTTGGTGCCGAGTGACTCCCTCCAAAATCCGTATCCGTTTGTAAAATGCCATGGTCATTATTAATGCCTGTGAAGTAAATTACTGATGGAAAAGGGAAGTTTGGAAAATGGTGGTGTAAGAGTTTGAAACTAAAGGCTGAAATTACTACTGATGGAATCATCTGACAAATGTATCAGGAGACACACGTTCCTGACATGCCATGTTTTTAAGTGAGGAGGTGATGGAGGAAAGTGGCTAAATTAATTGGCGTTGACGTAATTGCCTGGTCATATAGCCCAGAGTCAAACTTCCAGACCCACGACTTAGAAGGAGCATGACATTGGGCACTTTGCCTCTGTGATTAGCCAAGACCATCGCTGGCTCATCTGTAAATGGAAATAATCATACTTACAGGTTCATGTGCGGATTACCAGATATATCGCACTGAAGGCAGGAAGACCTCACCTGGCATGTAGGGATGGATCAATATATGTTAGATATTAGCGTTACTAATATTAGACTGAGAAATGCAAGGTATTAATATATCAATGTCCACATCAATTCCAAATATTATTAATCACTACAAAATCGTAGGTCTTTTTTTATGTGTATGACACAGTGAGAGGGCACTGCCGACTGTCAGCATAATGTGAGCTAAATATTTTATTTGATTGAAATCATTCAGGTAATACTTTTATGATTAATTTTGTTGCATTTTTTTAATTGTCTTAGTTTATTTGTACTGTACACTCTTACATATACATTGTAATTCAGGATTAAAAATAGAAGTGAAAAAAAATTTGTACTGTTAAAGTCTGATTAACAGAGAAAGTCACTAGCCATTCAGCCACTTAACTCAAGAGTTAGCGCCACTTTGATTCATGAAGTATCTGTGGCTGATGCTTGTGCTGGAACCTTCCTCTGTCCTGTGGTGGGGATGATTTACATTCACAGCATAGTGAATGGGATTTCCAGTCTCTTATGGGAGTTCGTTGAATAAAATATAGCAGAATCCCAAACTGAAGAAGCATTCTACGCTAACAATTTACCGGGCTAATTTCAAACATCTGAGAACTCCTGATGTGTACACAGCTAACTCCTGATGTATACATGGCTAACTCCTAGAGGTTGCAATCAAAAGATCAGCGTACGGTTTTTGGAAATTGAATTTTCCTGTATAATTCATTTTCTACATAAAAAACCAAAATGTAACTTGGTGTAACCTGTGTAACACACACACACACACACACACACACACACACACACACAATCATAATATCTAGTTGCAGTTCTACATGTGAAGTCATGGATTTTCGAACACCCCAGCCAACTGATAACTCCCAGTGAGAAAGGACATGTGAATCCACTTTCACCCATCATTGGAATTCTAATTACTTTGATTTAATGACTGTGGGATTGTATTTTTTACTGTTTGGACAGATTCCTTGCTAATACTTCACAGGCAAGAAGCATTAAAATCCTGTTTGGCTTGACAGGAGCAGAGTCTAATGTTAGCTGGACTGAATTTATGTTCCCAAGTACTATTTTCTCAAAAATATCTTTGCTGTTTGCTTTAACCAGATTTGTTTAGGAAGCAGACTGTATGACATGTAGGGGATCCAGATACATTTTTGGTTCAATCATAGCATCAACATTTTGCATACCACCCACATCACAGTAAACCTTGCACATTAGACTCCAGTTGTAAACAGATAGTGCCGTCGAAGGACGAGCCACCCAACACTGGTCAGTGTCTATTTCTATTTGCACAAATTCTACAGCAAGAAAAAGCCTGTGATCAGCCATCAGGATGCGTATTTTTACCCAGTGCATCTTTTCCAGGAACATGTTTCCTTTTTCTTGGATCCATGTCTGTCCTCTCGTAGTTCCCTGTACGTGTTTCCAGCATAGCCCCTACCTCAGTAAATTGGAATTATTTTGTGCATCTTACAGATTGAGAGCACCTGCTGGCCAGTGTGTTTATCACATCGCAGAGTCTCTGGTCCACGGTGATCAGCTGGAACTACTTTTTGAATGGAATTGCATTTTATTTGCCTGTATGCTTATTGTATCCATATAAAAAAAATTACCTTTGCATTATAAAATATTGTAAAATAGGTACAGTTTTATTATATATAAAATGTATAACAACACATATAGCAATAGTTGGCAATGAAAGAGCAATATTTTAATGACCGTGAGTGGTTTATAGATAGTACATACATTATTTTTATTCCCAAGGACTGAATAAGTAGGATCCGGTTTGTACTGGCCTGTACCATTCTAGTTGAAAATGGTAACCAACTCCAGCTTTGCAAAAGAACAGTTTACTCATGTAGCTGAGAAGAATGCTAAATGTGGCAGAGAACGTCGTTTGCCTGCCCACACACTATTGCTCCTCTTCTTTGTGGATCATTGAAAAACTTCAAAATAGAGGTGAGGGACCTTGGAGGTCATGGTATATGTTTGTAGTCTCTGCTGCAGGGGACATGTAACTCTCATTCTGACCATGGCATATAAAATGATGTCTGTTAGCTTAATTCTGGGAAAGAATTTCCTTTTGATAGCATAGAGTAGATGAGGAGAAATCCTCAATTCTGTTGAATGCCTCTGATCACAGTTCTTTGAGGATGTGATGCCTGGAGCAGTGGCAGCTTCTTTGTAACCAAAAAAGGAGAACCAGATGCCCTGAAATCATTAAAATAGTGTATTAACCACAGAACTGCCCATCCCAAGCTTCCTTAGCAATTGAGAAAGATCTAAATCTATTTATTTGGGATCTCTAGTGATGATACTTGTTCATTCCCTATTTTGTTCATTTTTCTTTTTTCTCGTTTTCCTTGATATATATTGCCAGTGGTTTAGTTGGATTAATCTTTTCAAAGAAAAATCTTGGGCTTTGTTTGCTCTATTTTAGGTATGTTTTCTATTCCACTGATCTTTTTGTTTTTTATTATTATTTTCTTCCTTTTAGTTGCTTGTATTTTCTATGTTTTTAAGAAACTGTGTATATGGATTTTCTTGAAACTATGTATAGGTTCCTACAGATGTAGGATTGTGATAACTTTCTATTGGATTGGTGTCTGTATCATCAGCAAAGGCCTCTTTCTATCACTGTTAGTGTTTCTTCACTTGAAATCATTTTTTCTGACATTAGTAAATCTGTTTTTTGTTTCAGCTGTCTTTGGTAAATGTGTATATATTGTATCCTTTATGTACTTTCATTTTTAATTATTCTGTGCTCTTATACTTAAAATAAGTTCCTTGGTAACACGCTTTTAAAATTTTTTTTCCATTGTGGTAAAATACACGTAACATAAACTTTACATCTTAACCGTTTTTAAGCACAGAGTCCAGTGGGGTTAAGTACATTTATGATGCTCAGCAACCATCGGCACCATGTATATCGGGGACGCGTTTCATCCTGTGAATCTGAAATGCTGTCCCCATCCCTCCAACGCTAACTCCCCACTCCCCGCTAGCACCCAACAGCTGTCGTAATACTTTCTGTCTCTATGATTGTGACTGTTCTACTCACCACATATGAGCAGGGTTATACAGGATTTGTCATTTTTAAATGACAAATTGGGCTATTTCACTCAGCAGTATGTTTTTGTGTTTCATCCGTTTTGTAGCCTATGTCAGAATTTGCTTTTTCTTAAGGCTGGATAATGTGACGTTGTATCTCCGTGCCACATTTTGCTTGTCCCCTCATCCACCAAAGCCCATATTTTGACTATTGTGGGTAAAGCTGCCATGAGCATGGATGTGTGGATGCCTCGCAGAGGCCCTGCTTTCAGTTTTTTATGCTATGTATCCAGAAGTGTAATTCCTGTATCATATGGTAATTATATTTTTAATTTTTTGAGTAACTGCCATTTTGCATCGTCACCAACAGTGCACAAGGGTTCCGATAACTCCGCGTCTTCTCCAGCTTTTTTTCTTTTTTTTGAGACAGGGCCTCACTGTTGCCTGGGCTGGAGTACAGTGGCATCACAAGAGCTCACTGCAACCTCCGACTCCTAGGCTCAAATGATCCTCCTGCCTCAGCCTCTCAAGTAGCTGGGGCTACAGGTGCTCACCACTATGCCAGCTAATTTTTTTAATTTTGGAGAGGCAGGGTCTCACTTTTGCTCGGGCTGGTCTCAAACTCCTGATCTTAAGTGATCCTCCCACCTTGGCCTCCCAGAGTGCTAAGATTACTGGGGGTGAGCTACCACGCCCAGCCTAGTTTTCTGTTTTTATGACAGTAGACATTCTGATGGGTGTGAAAAAGAATCTCATGGGTTTTTTTTTTTTTTTTTTTTTTAGACAGAGTCTCACTCTCTTGCCTGGGGCGAGTGCCGTGGCGTCAGCCTAGCTCACAACAACCTCAAACTCCTGGGCTCAAGCAATCCTACTGTCTCAGCCTCCCGAGTAGCTGGGACTACAGGCATGCGCCACCATGCCCGGCTAATTTTTTCTATATATATTTTTAGCTGTCCAATTAATTTCTTTCTATTTTTGGTAGAGACGGGGTCTCGTTCTTGCTCAGGCTGGTCTTGAACTCCTGAGCTCAGAACTATCCGTCCGCCTCGGCCTCCCAGAGTGCTAGGATTATAGGCGTGAGCCACTGTGCCCGGCTTTCACGGGGGTTTTAATTTGCATTTCTTTAATGATTGGGGACGTTGAGCATCTTTTGTGTGCTTATTAGACATTTGGCTATCTTGTTTGGAGGAATGTCTATTCAAGTTCTTTGCTAATTTTTAACCCCCTTAGTGAGGTTTTTTTTCCCCATACATTTAAAATGTAGCTGGATTGTTCTGCCACATTCTGCATTCCGTGTTTGCATTTCCCCACTTTGTAATTTTGTTTTAATTTGATAGTTCAATCTTCGTACTTTAGAGTGCTATGGGTTTTGACAGACAGGATACACGATGTCGCGCATCCACTGTTACAGCAGCATACAGGGTAGTTCCGCTGCCCTGTAAAGTTCCCCGGGCTTCACCCAGTACTTCTCTCCACCACTGTTCCTCGGCAGACACTGATCTCTTTGTCACCTCTGCAGCTTTTCCTTTTCCAGAATGACATATAAGTGGAATCATCCAAGAACAGTCATGGGACAGCTACTTTCACTTAGCAACTTGAACGTAAGGTGCGTGTCTTTGTGTACCGTAACAGTTCATTCCTTTTTATTGCTGAATAGTATTTTACAGTAAGGCTGCACCAGATTTTGTTTATTCCCTCACCAACTTAGGTTATCTTGGTTGTTTCAGTTTGGGGTAATTATAAAGCTGCTATAAACATTCATGCGCGTGGTGTTATGTGAACATAAGTTTTCAAATCAGTTGGTAAATACCTAGGAGTGTGATTGTTGGATTGTATGGTAAGACTATGTTTAGCTTTGTAAAAAGCTGCCAAACTGTTTGCTAAAATGAGTGTACCTTTTTGCATTCCTACCAACAATGAACGAAAATCCCTGTTGCTCTGAATTCTTACTAGCAATTGGTATTATTGGGGTTTTTTTTGGATTTTTATCATGCTAATAGGTGTCTTTCATTATTGCTGTAATTTGCATTTTCCTAATGACAAATAATTTTAAACACTGTTTCTTATCTTACGGACCATCTGCAAACCTTCTTTGTGAGGTGCTACTCATATTTTTACCCATTTTTCAATTGGGTTTTTGTTCTGAATTTTTATTAAAATATCATTAAGTTTTATTATTAAGGTTTGAAAATTCTTTGTATATCTTAAAAACCACACTTTTATCAAATATATGTTTTGCATGTATCTTTTCTAGGTCTGTGACTGGCCTTTTGATTCTCTAAACAGTGTCTTCTTTCCCTAAGCTGAAGCTTTGAATTTTAAGAAAATCCAGCTTACCAGTTTTTCTTTGCTGTATCTTGATATTGGTGTTATACATAAAAACTCATAATCAAATTCAATCTCACACATACATTCTCCTATGTTTTCTTCTAGTTTTATAGTCTTGCATTTACATTAGTTCTATGATCTCTTTTGAGTTAATTTTTGTGTAAGATGCAAGGTTTGTGTCTAGGTTCCACTTTTTTAATCATATGAACATTCAGAAGTTTCAGCGCCGTTTGCTAAAAAGACTAGCCGTTCTGAAGCGAAATGCCTTCGCACTTTTGGCAAAAATCACTGTGTTTATGTGGATGTGTTTCTGGGCTGCCCTTTGTGTTTAACTTTCCTGTGTGTCTGTTTCTTCAGCGATACCTGTCTGTCCTGGCTACTACAGCATGGCAATGTGTTGGAGTTGGCTCGTGCTGGTGAACACACTCTTCTTCAGTGTGGTGTCGGCTGTTCCAGCTGCTTTGCAGGTCAGTCTGTAGATCTCCGTAAAATAGCTCACTGGGACTTTCATCAGGATTTCATAGACTCTCTAACTTAATTTAGAAAGCATTGCAATCTTCGCAATATTGCATCTTCCAGTCCATGAGCATAGACCGTCTCTCTACTTATTCTTCAATTTCTTTCATTAGAGATTTGTGGTTTTGTATTTACTGATCCTGAACATATTTTGTCATTTTTATACCCAAGTATTTCATTTTTGGGTGCTATTGCAAATGGTATTTATTTTTAGATTGCAAATTCAAATTGTTCATTCCTGATATACAAAAATGCAATCGACTTCTGTATATTGGCAAGTACTAATGGTGAGGCAGGACATCTTGGCCTTATTCCTGATCTTAGGGGAAAGTTTCCAGTCCTTCACCATTAAGTATGATGTTAACTGTAGGTTTTTGTGGATGTTCTTTATCAAGTTCCCTTTCGTTCTTAATTTGCTAAGCGTTTTTTTAAAATAATAAATGGGTTAAATTTTCTCAATTTTTTTTTTCTCTGTCCGTTGAAATGATCACGTTGCAGAGAATGTGCCTTGTGAATATGTGGGAGAAATGTCAGGGAGAAACAGAAGCCTGAGATCCCAGGTGTTCCCAGCCCTGGGATCCAGACGGGCTCGGCTGGGAGGAGCCTTTTCCCGCCTCTGGTGGTTCATCCAACAGCGCTTGCCAACCAGACGATGGAGCAAATGTTCAGATTTTTAGTGATTGAATTTATGTTGTATTTAGAAAAGTTAATAGTAGAGCAAAACGTTTTCAAGGATAATCATCTTTGCCTTTTATTTTTTCATTCTTATGTAATTATTATTTCATTATCATTTCTTTGTGATATTTCTTTTTGGCTGTATCATAACATCAAAGCCTGGTAAGCACAAGTGTAGAAGAATCCATGCAAGAGCCATGCTTTATATAAACACGTATGTCCCATCAGAGAAGAGACCCCAGTCTCTTGTCAAAGGGACCACTTTTAGTCCAGTGAAAATGCAGCCATCTCTGACCACTGAGTCAACCTGGAAGAACCTTGTGGATGAAGAAATATCTTCATATAGAGACTTATTGGGATCATAAATAATTGCCTTGAACACTCACTGGATTTAGGATTAAATCATGATGAGAAGCTTTTAACAACCATTACACAATAGGAATAATTGTTTTCCCAAAACACCCTATTTTTTATCTTTCCTGCCCTACTATCTATCCCCTCTTCCCTACACACGCACACACACACATTTTTTTTTTCTTTTTTATTCTTTACTCGAATGTGAATTAGACTATGGACTACTGGTGCTCTTCCTTGATCTTGTCCAACGACAGTGCGTTAGGCTTAGCCTTGTGAAAACACTCGCTGTGCAATGTCAGTGTTCTGCTGTGGACAGCAACGTTACCTGCTTTTGTTTTGTTGGAGAAAATAGCC
>RJWJ010019529.1:0-30160 GCA_004363605.1 Indri indri | reverse complement strand
CTGCTCTGCCCAGTCAGGCCCGCAAGGCAGGCTGTCCTGCAAACTGTAACATTACCAATAGGACTGTGAGCTGTTTTTAGTACACAAGATTTTAACCTTTGCAAAGTTCCCATATTTTAAGATGGAAAATATTAGTGCAAGAGTGAGCCGCTAAGTCCCAGTTGATGGTGCACCCGTCGCGAGTCAGTTTGTGGAGACTCTGCAATGGATCACCCTGAGCCGGAGGCTGGAAACATTGGAACTGACGCTCTTGCTGTTCTGTGGCCAGAGGCTGGGAACCCAGGAACCAGCAGGGCCGCACTCCCTGCCAAGCACCCAAGGGGAATCCTCCCTCCTGAGCCGCTACGTGGCTCTTGGCTGGGACAGTGTCACTTTCACTTCTGCCTGGATGGTCACCCGGCCTTCTTCCCTGTGCCTCCTGCCCCAGATCTCCCTTTTGACGGGCGGAAGGTGACAGAGACCATCACCCACCCCTCCCAGAGGGTGCCCACCGTCCCGGGACCTGCTGGCCACGTCCAACTCCTGTCCACCCAGAGTCTCTCTATACTTTGCCCTTCAAAGGTCCCAGACACAGGGATCTGAACCCACCCCTTTTGGACAACCTAAGCTCAAGATCTGTAATTTAAGTGTATCCACCAAGATGCTTTTTCCAAATAAGGTCCGAGACGCGGGGTCCTATTGGGGCATATTTTTATGGGGGGCACCATTCAGCCGACTGCAAGCAGCTCTATGCGAAGTCCACACGTGCAACTGTACGTTGCCACATGGGAGGGGCACATTTATAGTTGTCTTTTCAGTGTCCCCTGTAGAGGCCAGTGTCTCCCAAGGGGGAGTGGTGGCAGAGCGCACAGGCACAGCGGGAATGCAGACGAAATCACCCCCTGAAGCTCTGTCCTCTTCTCAATTATTTATACATTACAGGACAAAAATTCCTGTCGCCAGCATGCGAATGTCTGCCCCTAAGCTATGGGTAAGGAGAGGGTGGCTAGAGCTCAGGCGGGAAGGGGAGCGAGAGCAGGCGGGTGGGCTGGGGACTCCCACCGACGAGGGAGATGCTCCCACCTCTTTCTTCAGGGCCTCCGGAGGCGCCGTGCGGTGAGGACGCAGGTGTCTCTGCAAGGCCTGCGGACCCCTCGCAGAGGGCGAGCGACTTGCGGTGTGTCCCAGCGGCCCTGAGCCGGCTGTGAGCTGCAGATGCCCAGAGGAGTGGATGGAGATGCCCTGGGGACAGACATGGGGCAGACCCCAGTCTCCTTCAAAAGCAATTCGGAGTCTCTGGGAGAGCGTAAGATAAGGGAGGGACAAAAGGAGAATCGCAAACTTCTGGTGGCAGGAGAAACTCGGGTTGAAAGAAACTTGGAGAAATATCCGCTTGCAGTCGGCAGCAGAGTGGTGCCAGGTGATTAATTAACATGCGGAGTTTAAACAGCGTCTTTCCACAGGGCCCAGGAGCCCCAGAGAAGGACCCAGGGAGGGGAAGGGGAAACACGGGAGGGAGGTGAGCCGGCCAAGGAGTGAGCCAGGCTTGGGTGAGGGGGTGTAGTTAACCCCGCTTTCCCGATCCATGGCCATCCCAGCTGAGCGTGTCCCGGGTGATGACGAGGCGTGAGCCCAGCCATGTACACCTGCTGCTCAAACACACGTCCTCGTCCCCATCCGCCTCTCACGGGACCCAGAGGCAGGCGCACACGGCATCAGGACAGGGGGCCCAGCCACGGTGCCCGTCTGACAATGTGCAGAGTGGACACATTCTCTCAGTCCTCAGAGCGACAGTTTCAGGAATATCCAAAGTCACCTCTTCGGGAGTGCCAGCCAAGTTTTCTCCCTAAAGAGTTTTGGCTACACAGAGCTTGGGGATTATACTTCCCTTTGCAGTGTCCGCGGCATGCCTGCAGCTCGAAGACAGGTTAGCCTTCCTCTTCCTCATGGTATGTCGGTATTTCACCACTAGCACGGGAACTTCCCAGAGGAAAGGCACACCTTGGAACTCAGCGAGAGGCTTCGCGGAGCCTCGAGCGAGCAGAGAATGTTCTGTGCGGCCACACGCCCTCCAAAGGTTCCTCCGCCCACAAGGGAGACGGGTCGCAGCATCTGCCCGAGACGTAGCTGTGGCCTTCGAGGGTCGTCATGGCTCCACCTCCCTCCTGCTCCGCTGCACGAGACACGCCCAGGTCTGTACGTAAAGTCGACCTCGTCTCTACATAGCTTAAAACTGCTAAGATCTGTTCTTCTGTAAAATCAATTCCTGCGAAAATGTTTATCATTCCATAAATCAGGGCCAATAAAACATCGGAAGGAGCCTGGCTGCAATGAAGGAGCAGGCGTTCCCTGTCACCCCACCGCCCAGCCTCGCGCGGTGCGAGCCAGCGTGTGTGCAGCCCGGTGAGTGTCGTCCTGGATGTGAAGTTCCTGCCCTGAGTCTACCACTCTGGAGCGTCTTCAACCCTCTTAGGTACTTTCCTCCTGTTCTTCCTACAGGCATTGCTAAAAATAGCCAGTCTCTCTGAGTGATATTTAATTTTGGAAAAAAAATTAAAATTAGCAGCTCAATTGTTACAGGATTAGGACTATTAAATCTCACAATTACTACTTCGAGTGTGTAGAAAACACTTTGCAAAATCCACTTCATGAACCATTTCATGTTCCTTTTAAGAATGAAATATTAGCCAAAAATGTCTTCTGAGTAATTTGTTTCTGGCTGAAGTTTGGCTTTTAAGGAGAATGTATTTTAAAGCAAGATGGGCTTGTCACCAGCCCGTAAGAGCAGACACCTTTGTCAGGTGCCTTCTCCGAGCAACTGCAGAAGAGCAGGAGAACCGGCTCCCCGGAGGGGCCCAGCTTGAAGCCTGGGGGGTTGGGCTTTGTCCTTCAGGTTTGCCCTCCCCCCTGGACAGGAACCTGCACCTCGGGGCCCCTCCTGAGGGGCACACAGCCTTTCCCCACCTCGGCTGCCTTCCCAGCCTCAGTAGCAATTATTTGGGTGAGACAAGCTCTGAAACGATCTGCTCGTGTCTCTTGGAGTCCCCCAAATGCTTATTCTACCAGTAAAGAAGGGGTCTCCCTGGGATTCGGCATGGAGCTGCACCAGGGCAATGCCATCTGCAACAGTTCATTGTATGTGTCACCTTGGCAGGGCCGTGGGATGCCCAGATACTCCAGCAAACAGTGTTCCTGTGCGGCTGTTTCTGGATGAGATTAATGTTGAGTCCACACACTGAGTGCGGTGATTGCCTCGCCAGGTGGATGGACACCACCCAATCCTTTGGAGGCTGAGTAGAATAAAAATCTGGGCAAGAAAGAGGACATCAGTCTTCTCCTGCCTGCAGACGAGGACTCGGACTGGAACTTGTGCCGTCAGCTCTCTGAGGCTCCAGCTCACCAGAGTCCACCCGGGCCTTGCAGCCTCCAGTGTCTCCCGGCAAATCCCTCTCTCGGTCCCTCTCTCCATGTATATTAATACACGTCGTCTGCAGAGCTGAGTTCTCCTGGGCACACATACAGGGCAGCTCCCCGGCACGGCCCCCCGATGCCGTACACCGGGCTCCGTTGTCCCTCGGGAGGATCATTGGCCAGAGTCCTCTGACCACCCGAGAGGGTCATTTTAGTTCTTCCTGACACTGAGGGAGGGACCACACTTGTCCATCTCTGGGGTAGGGGGACTGACTTTATAAATAAATTCAAGAGCCACTTGGAAAGCGCTTCCAAGTACTAATGAGCTCTGCTTACCTCCCAAGGTAATTCGGAAGGCAGCAAAAACGGTACAAAACGTGTTCAATGTGTCTGCGTTATTGAAAATAACCTGTAAGCATAATATGCTAATTCAGAAGGATTAACTGTCTTAGAGACGTTTTATTAGCTTGCGGTCTTATCCACATCCTCCTTTTTTAGAAAAGAAACTTACAGATAGTTTCTAAGTCATTCTCCTCCTTTAAACAGAAAAAATGCTGGAATCCCTAAAAGCGTCCTTCCTGTTCACGTTGCTCATGGCTTTCGGTCTGGGTGAGGTGTCGTCCTGTGACTTCAGTAAATTTGATAAAGTAAGAGTTTACCAGCTTTTTATTTTTGAGTAACAACTCTCTGTCCTTGGCGGCACCCCTCTCCCCAGGTCTTCCGCATTATGCAAACTTCAAGCTGCTGCGTGGCTGTCAGCGAGCCCGATGGGAGTGAGCTCCCGGGTGGCTGGGGCGCTGGCAGCGTCTTTAGTCTCGAGACAGGCACATTAGTCTGATGTTAGCCACGTCTCCTTAATTGGGTTGCCTGCATAAATTGCAATACAGGGTGGACGAGTGGTAGGAAAAGATATGTTTTCCCCCAAAAAAGAACCAAAATATGTAAACAACCCATCACGTAGGAGGAAGTGTATGTGCATCTTATTGAAAGGGGAGAAATAATTTGGAGAGATGAGAAGATAGCTGGGGTAAAAGCTGATATTCTCCTTTTATAACGGATGGCCCCAAGTTGTAGGGGCCATTATTTCTTGCATTTTCAGAGCAAATGGACTTGACAGATGGCCATGTCACCTGAACCCCCACCTCCCAACTTGATTATGCAGAAAACAATACAATAGAAAAGAAATCATTACTGAAGGAACCTGGTTAGTCCGCAGAGGGCCAGGGAGTGCAGGAGAACAAAATTACAGTGGTGGAATTGAACAGCAAGAATGCATTTAACACAAAGTGGGTTACAGCGAGGCAATCAGTCATGGCTAAAGCTATTGTCTGGGCCTCCTTGCATGGTATATGAAGTAATCTGTCATCTCCCACAGAATTTATGCTTGGTTTATAGGGGAAAACTACCCGGGTTTTGAGAGGACGTGTTTCGGGAGCCTCCAGGGGCCCAAGTGCGGGTCCGCAGAAACGACGCGGTGGTCATTTAGGAGGCCGCTGCCTCCTGCGCTGGAGAGGCCGTTATCTGATCGCCAAGGTGCTGCCGTCAGATGATCGCGTGGCTTGAATGATGCGTTTGGGGAGGTTAAGGACACCGGTCTGCTGAACTTCAACAATGGACAGCTGCACACGCCAGCATGGGCACCAAACGTACCGGCTGAGGCCAAAGACAGGGTAGCACTTCTCAAAAGTCAGAAAAACTGACAACCTTCCTATTTGCGGCAGTATATATTCGTAAGTGCAGGTCAACTCTAAATGTCTGAGCCTTGCCGTAGGTAGAAAGGTTTACGCTGTGTGTTTAGCTACACTAGGCCAATCCTCCCCCAGTACCTAAGGCGGTGTCTCAAAACCAGTAACTGACGATTTCTTGGAGTAAGTCGGCTCTCTGCTCCCTTGCTGAAAATCGACGGGGTTTTGTCACATTTTTGCCTTTCTGCCTGGCGTTTCTTCCACCTGAAAACACCCTCCCCACCCGTCGCTGCTTCTCGGGGCACGGCCACCTGGAAGGTGCAGCCCCCGTGTGACTCCAGCAGACGGACGCCTCCCACAGTGTCTGCACCCCCCTTTTCCCAGGACCCCATTCTTCCCAGCACTGGTTATTTTACTTCTGTCTCTGCTGCCCAATTACAGTCCACACTTCCAAGGCACTGACTGTGTCATATACATCTGAGCTGCTTTCATCTCTCTCTGTATTATAATCTCTCTCTCTCTACACACACACACACACACACACACACGCACACCGACACGATACACAGATACAGGTATCTATCTATGCAATGTGTCTATGTACTAACCCTATACTGTCTAGCACAATATCTTAGATACACACAGATCAGGTATAAAGATATATAGGGACTTAATAATTTAATATAACTAATAACCTAGTTTAACAGATTATTAAATATAATTATACAGATTGAATATTCCTTATCTGAAATGCTTAGGACCAGAGTGTTTCAGATTTCTGATTTCTTTAGATTTTGGAATATTTGCACTATATATCACAAGACATCTTGGGAATGGGACCAAAGCATAAATGCAAAATTCATTTATGTTTCATATGCACCTTATAAACATAGCCTGAAGGTCATTTTATACATGATTTTAATAATTTTGTGTGACCTGAGGTAAGTTGTGAAATTTTTCACTTCCTGTTCATTTTGGAACATTTCAGATTTCTGGCTTTTGGATTAGGAATGCCCAACATGTATAATATTAATATAATGAAGTAATATATTACATACAGTATGTTATTATTTAATACATTAATAACTAAATATACATAATCATTTGTTGCATTTAATTAAATGTAAATTCATTAATAGTTGACCCAGGAATTATTTGCAACTTTGAGAAAATTAAAAGAATCTTTCAGAGCATTCACTGTGTCTCATTATCTATGTCTGTTGTTTTCAGATATATTCGAAACCAGTGACTTACGTCTTTCTTTTACATTTACTTGATGAGAGGTAAGTAGCTGGCACTGCTATAATAATAATTTGTTTTTACCTTATATCAAACTGAAGAGTGAACACAGAAATTTCTCTTAGACTATTCTAACTTAAAAAAAAAGTTCTGTTTCAAAAGTCCACGGTTCAAGCATCTATAGGAAATGTTGCCAGATTCAAATCCAAAGAGCAGAGGATAGATCACATTTACCTAAAGTAGCTCATGAAGTCTCCCATGAAACCACATTTGCTGGTAATTATGAACCCTTGGAGAAGGATTTCTCCAGTTTACCCAGAATGGAAACTCTGCCCGCTCCAGGGAAAAACACAGCATTTGTGTCTCTAAAATAGAAACGGTAGCCAAAACAAGGAAGCCTCAGGGATTCAACCTTTGGAGTAGCCAGACTTGGCTTCCCAGTGCTCCAATCTTCACCTCTCATACTCCGGTGAGGTAGTGGATTTGGATGTTATCTGAGGACCTAGCCCCGTTCCTGGTGGGGCTGTTTGGGAACAGTGCCATCATGTGTACTTCCAATGGGACATGGTTCCTCTTCACTGGAACGTCCCCAGCCCAGCAAGATAGAGGAGCCCAGGGCAGTGGAGAGTGGAGAGTGGTGGAGAGTGGATGGGTGGGTTTGGGTTCCACCATGGCCACACCTGTTTCCAACCACAGCAGCTCCAGAGATGGCAGATATGGCTTGAGGACAAAACAACAGCCTCATTGATATAGGGTAGTGGGGACTGACACTGGTCCAGCTTTGCTTAAGTCCCAATATCAATCTAGAAGCACTAAGTAAGAGAATGTCAATTAAACTTACCCTCAGTATTAGGTGAGGCAAAGTGATTGCTGGCGGCCACAAGTGAGAAATGTCTAGACAGCAAGATACAATTTATCCCTGAAAAATATAGGTTAATTCACTTGATGAATTACACTTTCTAGCCCTTGTTGTCTGTGGGATTCCCATGAAAGTTGATAAAGAAAAAAGAAAGGACAGAGCTTCTTCGAGCTAAGGAGGCGCCAACCACAGCCTGAGGAAGGTCTCCAGATGGCGTTCCCGTCCACCCTACACAGTTACAGCGTCCCTGTTCTTTCTAGGGGCCCTTCCCTCATTCTCAGATCCTAATCCTGGAGCCTGTGGATGTGTCGGGTCACATGACAAAGGGAACTGAGGCCCCTGATGGAACCGTTTGCTCACCCGCTGACTTGACGATGAGACGGAAGCTCACCCTGGGTCATCCAGGTGGACCAGTGTGACCACAGGTGTCCTCATAAGCAGAAGAGAGAGACATGAGAAGGATCAGAGAGAGATTAGAAGATGCCACACCACCAGCTTTGACAAAGGAGGAAGGAGCCAAGAGCCAAGGGATGCAAATGACCTGTAGAAACTGGGAAAGGCCAGTAACAGGGTTTTCCCTAAACCTTTCTGAAAAGGATCTAACCTTGCTGACCTCTTGACTTCAACCCAGAGAGACCATTTCTGACTCTGAACTCCAGAACTGTAAGATCCTAAGTCTGTGTTGTTTAAGCCACTGAATTTGGGGTCTTTTGTTACACAGAAATAGAAAACTAATACACCTCTCCCCCAAACCCCAGAGTCCCAGCCCCTCAGGACCAATCTTCCCCTAAGTGCCTTAAGGTCATGGCTCCCTCTTCCAGGGAGGGGATCTGCTTTCCCACTGAGACTCCTTGAAAGACCTATCTTAGGACGAGAAGTAGTTTCAGGAGAGTTGGGCAGCTGTTTGGGGAGAGGAGGCCCTCTCTGGAGCAGCTACTGCATGGCGGTCCCCACAGACCATGTGCCAGTGAGCTAGGAGGTGCATATGCCCCACGCATAGGTGCCTAAGGCAGCTCCTGAGGGGCCACTTGCTCCAGACTGTTCTGCCATGAACAGAAGGCCAGGGGCCACTTCCACAATGGAAAACTGGGGGTGGGTGCCCTGCTCCCTGTGGGGGCACAGCCACACCTCTCTGGAGAAGCCCATGGATGGGAGTGTTGACAATGAGGACTCGGAGCGACACGGGCCCTGTGCTCAAATACTCAAATGACTTTGGGGAGGCAGCAAGTTGTTCTCCTGGGTGGAGGAGCAGAACGTGCCAGAGAAGTGGCCTTCAGCCAGGGTCTCACCTGGGGAGGGCATCTCTATCTCATCCCGATTCACATTGATGGATCCTTCTTTCTTCCCTCTGTATCACATCAGAGTTCATGTGAGTTCTTATTACCATTGGGGTTAGGTGGTATCTCACTGTGGTTTTCATTTGCATTTCCCTAATGATTATAGATGTTGAGCATTTTTTAACATGTTTGCTGATCATTATTCTGTCTTCTTTTGAAAAGTTTCTGTTCATGTCCTTTGCTCATTTATTGATGGGGTTGTTTGATTTTTTTTCTTGTGGATTTTTTTAAGTTCAATATAGCAAAATCATTACTTGTAACCAAAATGTTTGTACCCCCATAATATCCTGAAATAAAAAAAATGAAAAAGGTGGTATTAAAACTGATACCACAGAAATACAAAATAACAACCATGAAAACTATGAAAATCTCTACATACATAAACCAGAAAACACAGAGAAAATAGACAAATTCATGGAAACACGCAATCTCTCAAGACTCAATCAGGAAGAAAGAGAATTCCCGAACAGACCAATAACAAGCAATGAGATCAACACAGTAATAGAAAACCTCCGAAGAAGAAAAGCTCTGGACCAGATGGATTCACAACTGAACTTTACTAGACCTATAAAGAAGAGCTGGTGCCCATACTACAGAAATTATTCCATAATATTGAGAAAGAGAGAATTCTCCCCAAATCATTCTATGAACCCAGTATCACCTTGATACAAAACCCAGGAAAGGACACAACAAAAACAAACAAAAAAACTATAGATAAATACCCCTTGTGAATATAGGTGCAAAAATCTTCCATAAAACCCTAGCAAACCAAATTCAACAACACATCAAAAAAAAAAAAAATCCATTATGACCATGGGGCTTCATTCCAGGGATGCAAGGATGGTTCAACATACATAAATTAATAAATGTGATACATTACATAAACAGAAGTAAAAACAAAGACCATATGATCATCTCTGTAGTTGCTGAAAAAGCATTTGACAAAATCCAGCACCCTTTCATGATAAAAACCCTAAACAAACTAGGCATAGAAGAAACATATTCCAAAACTATAAAAGGCATACTAGACAATCCCACATCCAACATCATGATGAATGGGGAAAAGTTGAAAACATTCCCCCTAAGAACTAGAAGAAGACAAGTTTGCTGATTATCATCACTTCTATTCAACATATTGCTGGAAGGCCTAGCCAGAGCAATCAGGCAAGAAGAAGAGATAAAGGGTATCCAAATCAGGAAAGAGGAGGTCAAACTATCGCTTTTTGGTGATGATATGATCTTGTATTTAGAAAACCTCCAAAATTCCACCAAGAGACTCCTGGAATTGATAAATAAATTCAGCCAGTTCTCTGGTTACAAAATCAAAGTACACAAATCAGTAGCATTTCTATATACCAATACCAGTCAAGCTGAGATTCAAATCAAAGACTCAGTATCATTCATGACAGCTACAAAGAAAATACGATACCTAAGAATATACTTAAGCAAGGAGATGAAAGATCTCTACAAGGAGAACTATGAAACACTGAGGAAATAATCACAGAGAACATAAACAAATGGAAAAACATATATTATGCCCATGGATTGGCAGAATCAATATTATTAAAATATCCATACTACCCAAAGTGATTTACAGCTTCAATGCAATCTCCACCAAAATACCAACAATATATTTCATAGATCTAGAAAAAAAACTCTATGCTTTGTATGGAACCAGAAAAGAGCCTGAATAGCCAAAGCAATCCTAAGCAAAAAGAACAAAGCTGGAGGCATCACATTACCAGAGTTCAAGCTATATTACAAGGCTGTAGTAACCAAAACAGCATCGTATTGGTACAACAATAGAGACATAGGCCAATGCAAAAAAAACAGAGAGCCCAGACACAAAACCACCTACCTACAGCCAACTGATCTTTGACAAAGCAGACAACATACACTGGGGAAAAAAAGCCCTATTCAATAAATGGTGCTGGGAAAACTGGATAGCCACATGCAGAAAAATGAAACAGGACCCCTGTCTCTCACCACTCACAAAAATAAACTCAATATGGATAAATGACTTAAACACAAGCCATGAAACACTAAGAATTCTAGAGGAAAATGTAGCACAAACTCTTCTAGATATCAGTCTAGGAAGGCAAAGAACTTATGACTAAGACCCTGATAGCAATCACAGCAACAACAAAAATAAGTATATGGGACTTGATTAAACTAAAAAGCTTCCACACAGCTAAGGAAATAATCGACAGAGCAAACAGACAGCCTACAGAATGGGAGAAAATATTTGCCATCTATTCATCCTATAGAGGGCTAATATCCAGAATCTATAAAGAACTCAAGCAAATCAGCAAGAAAAAACCCAAAAAACCCCATCAAAAAGTGGGAAAAAGCCATGAACAGGAGCTTTTCAGAAGAAGATAGACAAATGGCTAATAAACATTTGAAAAAATTCTCAACCTCACTAATCATCAGGGAAATGTCAGTTAAAACCACAATGAGATATCACCTTACTCAAGTTAGAATGGCTTTTATTTAAAAGTCCAAAAACAACAGATGCTGACATGGATGCAGAGAAAGGAATGCTTATACACTGTTGGTGGGACAGCAAACTAGTTCAACTTCTTTGGAAAGTAGTATAGAGATACCTTAAAGAATCAAAAGTAGACCTACTATTTGATCCAGCAATCCCACTACTGATCGTCTACCCAAATGAAGTCTTTTTTATCAAAAAGACACCTGCACTCAAATGTTTCTTGCAGCACAATTCACAATTGCAAAGATGTAGAATCAACCTAAGTGCCCATCAGTTCATGAGTGGATTAATTAATGTGGTGTATGTATACCATGGGGTACTACTCAGCCATAAAAAGGGATGAATTAGTGCCTTTTGCAACAATTTTGATGGCGCTGGAGACCATTATCCTAAGTGAAGCATCTCGAGAATGGAAAACAAACATGACAGGTACTCGCTATTAAATTGGAACTAACCAGTCAGCACTCATGTGCACAGAGGGAAGAAAAACTCAACGGAAATCAAACAAGTAGGGGATGGGAGGGCGACAGGATGGGTGAAAACCTATGTAACGGGTACAATGAACACTGGGTGATGGGCGTGCTCACAGTTGTGACTCAAGCTTTACAAAAACAATCCATGTAACCAATAACATTTGTACCCCCTTAATATTTTGAAATAAAAAACAAACAAACGAAAAAGTCAATCTGAAGTGGTACATATTTGGAGATTATCTGTGGCTTCCGTAACAAATCACCACAAATGTGGTAGCTGAAATGAAGAGTTCCCTGTCTTCATTTCCTTCATCTGTCAGCAAACGTTCATCAGGGCAACCCTGAGCTGAGACTGTGCTTATGGTCCCATCGATAGTGGGGAGATATATAATTTTAGATTGTTTGTGGACTTGGCTCCTGCCCTTGTTAAGCTTATAAGCTAGTGGATGACACAGACAGTAAATGGTCTGCATGAAGCTCCCACAGTTAGAGAGAGAAGTGGTCAGGGAGGGCTTCTCAGAGGAGGTGACATTGAAGCAGAGACCTGAAGAATGAGAGGAAAGCAGGTGTTCATGTGGGTTAACTGAGACCGCACCAAGTCACGGCTGCCAGGTGATGGCCAGGAATGCTGACCTGAGGAGCTAGGGAAGCCCCTACCTTCCTGGTGCCTGCTTTCTAGTTTGGGGGCAGAGAATGAGCAAACACACAAGTGATCACAGATACTGTGAGTCAGAGGAAGTGAGCTCCCAAGAAAAGTTAGCAAGGGGCCTTGGCTGAGCCAGCAGCCACACCCGAGAGCCTGAGGTGGGTGATCTTTGGGGTCCTGCTGGCTCTGGAGAAGAAGAACTCTCAGCCTGGGGAGCACAGGTGCCACTGGGTGGGAGGTGAGCCCAGGAAGGAACCCCACAGCTTGCCCTCGGGGGAGAAGGGCCTGCTCTGGGGAGGGTGGCAGGAACCCTTGGGGAACTCTGCAGGGCTCAGGGGATGGAAGCAGCTGGAAGTAGCCGCCGTATTGGGACGACCCCCAGGCCAGCCCTTCGGTCAGGCTGCAGCATGCACAACAGCCTGTGCGGTGGTTTGGGGGCCTCAACGCAAAGCAGAGGGCTCGGCCTTGCACTCACTCCCCACCACCAGGCAGAGCCATCCTTCCAACTCCTTCCTCCCTCCACCCGGCACACGGCTCACAGCCTGGGCCCCTGCAAAGTGTGCATCCCTCTGCGCACAAACAACTGGGTGGGGCGGAGGGGGCCAGGCCATGGGGGGAGGGCAGCAGCATCGAGGGCTCCCTGGGCAAGCAGAGAGGGTTCTTTGTTCCTGGTGGTATCGAGGAAGAATCAGCCTGCAAGGGCTTTGCAGAGGGGCTCGAAGCCCCATGCAAACTGTCTCCCATCTGCAAGTGGTGAGAGCCAAGCTGACCAGTGGGGAACATGTAGGGACACAAAGCAGCGTCGTGCAGAGAGCACTGGGCTGGGGTGGTGACCTGGCTCCTAGGTTCGGCTCCCAGGCTCACTGCCCAGATGCCCAGACACCCAGATGTGTGTCTTCATGACGTAGGTCCTTGGCGCCCTCAATGCCAGCTGTCACCCTGGGGGTCAGTCCCAGTCCTGGGGCCCCTGATTACCCTCCATGCAAGCCCAGCCACAGCCACTGATCAGAGAGGGGCACAGAAGGTTCAGGGCAAATCCATCACCCTCAGAGAGCACCTCACCCGGCCGCAGGTCAATAAGGCATCCTCATATATTCAGGGAAGCGCCTCTTTAGTGAGGAGCCAGGGACAGCTCCATCAGCATAACTTTTTAAAATAGGGACATAAGTATCTATCATTTCACTATATATGAATTTTTTTAATATTTCCAATATAGATGATGCTGAATGTGAAATTTCACGAGATGTGATTCCACGTAGCCTGGGGGCCTTTTGAGTCCTCTGATGTTTTTTATCGGGTTTCATCAGCTTTATTGCAAAATGCGGCAGCGCCTTATTGGAAGGTAGGTGGAGATTTGTCAAACACTCAGCCACGCTATCCGTCTCCCACATGGAGATGCTGCCGCCACAGTGACGACGGGGGGTTGAACGTCTCCCAGAAAAGGACACACGGATGAACACGGTGTGCAGACTCCTCTCTGCACATGCAGCAGCTGCACGGGGAAAGGGACAGCCAATAAACAAGGAAGACACTATTACAGTACAGGCAGGGAAACCTGAGCTGGGATTCTCATGTGGGATTCATGGAAACTACCAATACTTTCATGCTGGAACTAGGGAGAGAGACTGGAGACATTTCCTACTTTACCAAGTGTAGAAGTGAACCGCTTTCGTCAATACATGAGTGGATTAATGAAATGTGGTATATGTACACCATGGAGTACTACTCAACTACAAAAAGCAATGGCTATCTAGCTCCTCTTGCGTTATCCTGGATAGAGCTGGAGCCCATCCTTCAAAGCGAGGTATTACAAGAATGGAAAAACAGGCACCACATGTACTCACCATCAAATTGGTACTAACTGATCAACGCTGAGGTGCACACACAGAAGTAACATTCGCTGGGTGCCGGTCAAGTGGGAGGGCGGCAGCGGGGGCGAGTAAACTCACAACTAATGGGTGCGGAGCACACCGTATGGGGGAAGGGCAGGCTTATAGCTCTGGCTTGGGTGAGGCAAAGGCATTGTATGTAACCAAAATGTTTGTACTCCCATAATATTCTGAAATTGTAAAAAATATTGATTTCTTTGTAGCATAAAGGCATGATTTATTTTCTTCTCCTATGATCCCCACAGAGGGAAGACTCAGCTACAATGTCACATTCAGGAACTCCATCTCCTGATTTAGCACATGGACAGGGGAATCAGAGACTTAGGTGACGAACTATCAGGAACCAATCACACAAAAAATGGGAAAGGTGTTTTCAAATAGCTGAAAATCTTCAGTCATCACAATAGAGTCCAAAGATGTGTAAGAATCGCCTTAAGGAAAAACATGAATAAATGCTCTTGAGAAGGCATCTTGTTCAACCAGACAGGTTGGTTTAGGAAACTGCTCAGCCACTGTCCTTCTGTCTCCCTGGGTGGCGCCTCTGCCTTCAGAGCTACCGCAGCGGCTCTGTGGCCGCCCAAGCATTGGCGGAAATCAGCTCTCAGTGCCTGAGTCACTGACGGGGCAGATGTTCTGTAGGGTAGTCCCTGTGCTAACAGGACATGAGCAAAGGCAGCCGATAGGGGACGCATTGTGACTTAACACAACCACAGGAGTAGGGGACCTAGAGCCTGTGGTGTTTGCGCTGGGCTGGGATGTTACCGTACAAGTAAAGCATTTCCCAGGTGGGTAGTACATCTCTGCAGCAAGTCAACAACTACATAGAAATAGTCAAATAAACAAGAGAGGAGAAGTGGAAGGGGAGAGAAAGAGGTGCTGTGTGGGGGTAGAAATGGGTAGAAATGGGCCAGTTCTAGAATGAATGCAGGGGGCCCGTTCTGCAGGGTTGGTGGCAGCTGCCGCATCACTAGATCTGAAGAGGCTCCATAGATTCCTTTCAGATTTTCTCCCTGAGCCCTCCCTGGTCTGCATGTCACTTGCTGTCCAACAAACACTGCGGGGTTCTGCAGGGTCCCAGGGCAGGCTCCTGGCAGCCAACACTACTATGGAAACTTGAGGACACATCCATGAACCCCTCCTCGCCCTCCGATCCCCACCTTGGTGGGTGGCAGCAGCGCCCCACCTAGGACTCATCCTGGACACCTCCCTGCCCTACCTGAGCATTCAATGTTACTGAGCCAAGTCATTTTCTCTCTGAAGTTTCTTCTAAATCTGTGCTTTTCTGTCACCCTGTCCCCACCCTGGTCCAACCCCACCTCATCGCACCCATTTTCCGTGTGTGTTTTGGGCCCTGCATGTGTTTCATTCTTCTGCTGTATCCAAAGTGATCTCATGAAGGTGAAAACCCAGTCCCCTCATCCCTTTCCTTGAAAAAACTCTAAGTCGAGATCTCACTCTGGCAGCCCACGTGAGACACTTGGTTTGAAAACATTTTTTCTTTGGTTCACATTTTTGGTTAAAATTAGTTCAATGAGCATTCAACATTTGGAAAATTTCCTGTAAAGATTTTAAATTATTGTCCTATTCTAAAAACATCAGAACCCAGCACACCGGGTTTATTACTATAAACTTTGCTCTTAGAATTGCTCTTCCTGTATCCCATAGACGTTTGTATTTTGTTTCTATTTTTATTTATCTCAAGAATTTTTTTTAATTTTTAAAAATTCCTTCAATGAGCCATTGGTTATTCAGAGGCATATTGCTTAATTTCCATTTATTTGTGAAATTTACAAAGTTTCTCCTGTTATTTGTTTCTAATTTTATATCATTGTGGTCAGAAATGAAACTTGATATAATTTTAATTTTCCTAAATTTGTTAAGAATTGACATATGATCTAAGTTGGAGAATGTTCCTTCTGTGGTTGAGAAGAATGTGTATCCTGTAGATGTGGGATGGAATGTTCTGTAAATGTCTTTTAGGTCCAATTGATCTAGAATCAAGTTTAAATACAATGTTTCTTTTTTTTTTTTTTATTTTCTGTCTGGATGATCTGTCCATTGCTGTAAGTGGGGTGTTAAAATCCCCCATTTTTATTGTATAGCCGTCTATTTCTCCCTTTAGATCTAGTAGTATTTGATTTCTACATTTATGTGCTTTGATGTTGGGTGCATATATGTTTACAATTGTTATAGCCTCTTGCTGAATTGATCCCGTTATTATTATATAGTGACCTTCTTGTCTTTTTTTTTTTTTTTTTTACAGTTTTTGACTTAGATTTTCTTTTTTCTGATATAAATATAGGTACTCCTCTCTCTTTGATGGGAAACTTTTAGGTTTCCATTTGCATGAAATACTTTTTCTATCCCTTTTCAGTCTATGTATGTTTCTATAGGTGAAGTGAGTCTCTTGTAGGTAGCATTTTGTTGAGTCTTTTAAAAAAAATCCATTCAGCCACTCTGAGTCTTTTAATTTGAAAATTTAATCCATTTACATTTAAGTTAATTCTTGATAGGCAAAGACATACTACTGCCATTTTGTTAATTGTTTTCTAGTTGTGTGGATCCTTTCCTCCTTTCTTATTGTCTTTCTTCATGGTTAAGGAATTTTCTCTAGTCGTATACTTTGATTCCTTGCTTTTTATTTTTAGTGTGTCTATTATAGGTTTGTGCTTTGCGGTTATCATGAGGCTTTCAAAAAGCCATCCTAGAGATATAACAGGTTATTTTAAACTGGTAACAACTTGCCTTTGATTGTATTAAAAGAAACTATGTCTTAACTGCTCTCACCTCCACTTACACATTTTGAATTTTTGATGTCATGCTTACATCTTTTTGTATTGCATGTCCTTTAACAAATGGTTGTAACTATCATTATTTTAATAGCTTTTTCATATTCATACTAAAAACATAAGTGGTTTACACAACAAAATTCCGGTAGTAGAGTATTCTAAATTTGACTTATACTTACTTTAACTGGTGACTTTTATGCCTTCAGATATTTTCATTTTACTCATTTGCCTGACTTTCTCTCGGCTTGAAGAACTCCATTTAGCATTTCTTGTAACATGGGTCTGGTGGTGATGACGTCCTTTAGCTTTTGCTTGTCTGGAAAAGTCTTCATCCCTCCTTAATTTCTGAATGGCAGAGTTGCTACCTGCAGTGTTCTTTGTTGAGAGGAAAATCAATGACGCTCTCTCTGTTACCTCTTTATTTTGGTTCTTCAATCTGGATAGTTTATATTCTTCTGTCTGAGGTGCATGACTTCCGTCATTTTTAATCTTCTGTGAAGTTAATTCAGGGACTATTTTTATTTCAAACATTGACTTTTCAGTTCTAGATTTTTCATTTCCTTAACAGTTTCTATTTCTTGTCTGATATCTCTAACTCTTCAATCAGTAAGATCATGTTTCCTTTTAAGTCTTTGGACATATTTATATAATCCACTTTAAAAATCTGTGTCTGCTAAATACAACATCTAGACCATCTCAAGGTCTGTTTCGATTGTTTTACCCTTTTTTCTTTGATTTTAAATCACATTTTCTTACTTATTTCTATAACAAATTATTTTTATTGCAGATGATACACTGTAAAATTTCTGGATTTTGTTTTATTTTCCTGGAGAGTGGTGAATGATAAAGACTTCTTTTGTAGAAAGTTCTATTGTTGACTGAACAATGTGACCATTTAAGACTTGGCTTTCTTCTTTGCTGGACTGCATCAGTGGGAACACCAAGGTGTTTACCAAACCTCTCTATGCCTCAGCCCTTCTTTGCCCCAGCCTTTTTCTGCCTCAGTTGGGTGTCAGGATGCCAAGGAGGTCTCTTCACTCCAGCTGGGCTGGAACACCAACGTCTCTCAGTACTGCTTAATTTCTAACAACTCTATTTGTTTTATGAACCTCATAATAGAACACTCCAGGATAAGCTTCACTGGGCGTATGTCCAGTCCAACCCCTGGCTAAGGATTTCCTTACAGAGGTTTCTGGATCGTGGTCTTGCACTGCCTGCCGCCCAATGCCTCAAAACCATCCAGTTTTGTAGTTCTATGGCAGAAGAGCTCATCTAATACCATTATTCTGTCATGGCTGGGAGGAAATGTAAGGCCATGTCTTTGCTGAAAAAAATTAAGCCCGTAAATTATTGGTCAGCATTTAGATTTCTATTTCTGGAAAATTAAAAAAAACAGCTTTGTTAATTTTCTCGATTAAATATTATTTCACTTACCTAGAACATCAGGGGAACGAAAACATTTGTGGACAATAGAGTGTGTTAGGGATTTGGAGGAGGATAGCAGAAGTGTGGACCCACTTTCAGGGTGTTTGCCATCCTTTTAAACACAGTCAAGCTCAGGATAATAAGAAATTTGAGTTGGAAGGTTAAGGTAGTGAAGTCAGCAAGATGGCAGAATAGGAGATCACCTGTTCATGTCCCCCACAAAACAAGAATCTATACTCACCCACATGCAAAAGTCTCTGTGGGAATCTTTGGAAGCCCAGGGCCCGGGGGTCACCCCAAGAGTGCAGACCAGCACACAGGTGGCACCTGCCAGTCATGCTCCCAGATTCAAACCTGGAAGCAGCTCTGTCCCCAAATGGCCTGGTTCGGCCCCATTTGACCTTGAGCCAGCAACCAAAAGCATCCAACAAGGGTCTAACGGAGCCACACGTACTAGTGCCTCAGCGGACAGAGCTCTTCTGCCAGCCAGTGTGGTCTTAGCAGTGGACATGGAAGCTTCCCTGCACCCTGGCTCTAGCCCCAGCTTAGCTTGCTCCCACAGCACCCAGAGGGGCTTGCCGACCTCTGTCCCACAGCAGGTCCTGGAGGGGCCCTGTCTTGGTGTCAGTCCCTCTCTGCTGTGGCCGGAGAGCTGCCTTGCCCATGCAGGCGCTTGCTGGAGGGTGCCCCTGAGTCGTCAGAACAGGCTTGCTAGCCTCCCTCCCATCACACATGAAGTTGGTACCTCCACGAGGGTTTGCAAATGGGGCAAAAAATGAAAAAAATAATGGCACAGACTCCCCAAATTTGATGAAAACATACCAATTTACAGATCTGAGAAGCTTAACCAAACCCAAGCAAAGTAAACCAAACCTAAACACATAGTCAAATGGCTGAATACTGAAGATGTATAAAAGAATCGTGAAGGCAGCCCAAGAAGACAAAACAATTCATATAAGAAAACTATGACACAAACAAAGTCTAAATTTTCACCAGAAGCCCTATAGGCCAAGAGGCAAAAGGATTCCTTTAACCTGCTTAAGCAAAATAATCTGACAACCCAGAATTCTGCTACCAATGAAAGTAGTTCTCAAGGATTGTAGTAAAATAGAGACATTTCTGGGCAAGTAAAAGCTGAGCTTCCAGAAGATGCTCATTACAGGAAATGCTCATCAGGGACATCTTCAGGCTGGAGGAAAGTGTTTCCAGGGGCAACTGAGATGTAGAGAAAGAAACAAGGAGCATTGTGAATGGCAAAGAAACAAGCAAATAAAAACAATGGTTTAATTAAATTGCATCTCACTGTGGACAGGGCAAAGGTTTTGGAATGTGTTTTTTAAATTGCTTATCTACTATGAAAAAACTGTGGACTGCTTTGGCTTAACAACGCAGTAGAATTATTAAGCTTAACACTCTAATTTCTTAGGTGAGACAGTAAGTTCCCACTTTCCAGAGTCACCAGCTGCATAGACGCATTGCTGATGTCAGTGTTTCCCTCACTGTGGTTTCCACCCGTGCTCCACGTGGGGTCTCCATCACGGGGTCTGTGTGGGAAGATGGTCCACTGTAACGACATCTGCCTGGGACGGGCTTACGGAAGTTGCTGGAACTCTTGCTGCAAATCTCCTTCCACTGTCCTGATGGGAACGATAATGGTGACCACACGGGACGCTGCGAGCCCTTCCCTGGGCTCCCGCCTGTCTCCACTGGCTGACATGTAGCTTTCATCCTTTCCTTTATTCGTTTATTTGTCAGCACACTCTCTCACCGAACAAACACGCACGGAGCACCTGCCACGTAGTGGCCATCACTGGTGCGCGTGGCGGGAGACAACGGTGGTTCACAAACCAGGTGAGCGTTGGCCCTCCGGGGATCTGGGCCTCTCAGAGGCTGCTCCTGTGGCTTCTGCTTTGCTCCAAACACTCATCGCCTTTCAGGCTTCTGTCCCTGCACGATGCGTTAGGAATCGTGTGCCGCTCTGTGTCCCCCGGCTGCTGCTGCCCAGCAGAATGAAGAGGGAGAAAGAAGCCCCTTCCGCCTTGGCTGAGCTGCACTCGGAGCCGCCGGAGCAGGTGCTGCCGGGGTCCAGCAGCTTCCCCCAAGCCATCACCATTTCTGTCACTCTGAGGCCTTTGTGCTGCAGGGGCCCCTCTGCCCGAGGTCCCTCTCTGGCCTGGGAGCATGGTCGGTCAGTGTGAGGAATGGGCCAGAGGGGCAGGGGAACTCATGCCCGGGGAGCAGCCCTGGAACGGTGACCAGTGGGCGTTGGCAGGTGTAGGTGCTGGCTTCCTCGGCCCACAGCTCGGAGCATGTTCTCTGGGGTCCCGGCAGTCGTCCTTGGGACTGAGCTCCTGGTGGCCACAGTGTTCTCCCCACTTGGGCATCCCAGGCGAACCCCGCCCTTCCCTGTATCACTTCCTCACTCTTCTACGGGTGCTTCCTGGGGTCGCCTCCCGAAACATCTGCTCATGGGCACAGCCTCGGCTCAGGGTCTGCCTTGGGGACGCGCACTGGGGCTACGGTGCTGACAGGCCTACCTGCTAGTCTGCCTGTCTTTCTGCCACTGTGGCTTCCTGTCTGGTGTGCTGCTGTGTAGTGTCTCCTCCCTGACTCTGGCCCCTCCCCAGCAAGCTGGAACCAGGCACAGGTCCCCAGGGACAATCTCAACCATGCCGCTCTGGTTCAGCACTCCGAAGGCCCATCCCAGCCCATGCCGCAGACCAGCCCTGCGCGCCACCGCGCCCTCTGCCCTCACGGTGGGCCCGTCCCCTCTGCTGCTCCTGCACTGCCCAGGGGTGGAGGAGGGGCCGTGGCTCCCAGCTGCGCGGGGTGTCCCTCGCAGACTCAGCTGCCCTGCCGTGAAAACCACGCCACATTTTCTCCCACAGGCATGTTTATTTACATCTAATTTATAATAGCTAAAATGAGCAAAGTCAGATTGTCAGCACCAACCGCTTGATCTACTGCCCAGAATCCTTTGCACACCTTTTGATAAGAAACCCTAAACCCTGCGAAGTGCGTGCGGTTGCAGCTGGGCACGTATTTGCATACTTGTCAAGCTCAGCCCAGCAGCGAGTTGCAAGTGAACTGCGGGAGGTGGAAATGTTTTCTTTAATTTTTTTTTAGCATTTTTGTGTATTTATTTCAGTGTTTGCAAAAGCTCTGTAATTCAGAAAAGGGCCTCTGGGTATACATAAAATACTTAAATATCACATATCCAATATCGGCCAAACTGGAAGCCGCCCAGCAAATCAAACCAGCCTCTGTGATTTTTGACACAGCCACCTGGGAACATGCTTCCTCAGGTGCTTTTGCTGCTTTGCAATCAATTTGGGCATTTCTTTCATTCAAAGAATGGAGTTGTATTAATCTCCAGTGGAGAGAGGATGTTACAGAGGGCTTTATGCAGATTGGATAATGTTTCTCACAAAGTTTTATGTCCATAAACAGTTTTGAGTTAATTTTAAATAAACTTATTTTCACTTTAAAAAATTAGTTCTATGCTATTGTTAAGTTTGTCATCGAACTTGGCCCTGGACAGGCCGCTCGGAGTCCCAGAGGTCAAGGGTTGGTCACTAGGATGGGGGTCCTAGTCCCGACTCTGCGCCCCGCCGGCATTAACACCTGGTGTGATCGTCCCACTGCTCAAGTCCCAGCCGCCTCCTCTGTAAAACCAGGAGGGCCGGAGCAAAGCATCGTTTGGGAGTCCTCTCTCCTCACAGTCCGTGATCAAAAACCACAGACGCTGTCCGTTCAGAGAAATAAGGAGCGTCGTAAGGAACGCTGTGTTTCTCGGGAGGGCACTGCCACCGGCTCTTGTAGCCGTGGGGATGCAGGGAGGACCGTGTGCTCAGGGAAGGAAGGACCTGGATTTTCATGCAGGGTTGTACCTTGGTTTGAGCTCCCTCAAATCCAGATCCGGGATTGAGAACAGAAAGGAAAGCGCCGTGAGAACAGGGACGCGGAGACCGTGCTCTGCACACTTGCAGGGCACGGAGCGGGTCCTGGCTGGCGTGCGGGTGGGCGCCTCGTCCTGCCTGCCCCCCTGGCACTCACCGTTGATGGCACAATTACCCTCCGCCCAGGGTGCGGTGAAAGCACTTTCTCTCCCTTGAACTCGTCACTGGGAGCTGCGGCCTGCTGGGATAGGTGCGCCCTCTGATTTTCTTTCCTTATTCGACCCACGCAATCTCCACGCTTGCCTCTTCTGATTGAATCAGAAATCACTCTAAATGTATCACTCAATTCAAAGCAAAATGCAGTTAAATCACTCTGGCGTCTTCCCTGCTCGTTGCCTCTGAGGCTGCGGCAGCTGCCCTCAGCCTGGGTTCGGGAGCGCGGTTCCTCCACCGCCCGCGTGTCTCTCTCTCTCTCTCTCTCTCTCTCTCCTCTCTCTCTCTCTTGTAAATCATAACATATTTTAAGCTCACAGAAAAGCACAGAGGAAAATATAAGTAATGCTTTGCATCAACCACTGGCTTTTCAGATCTCCTCGTTTTCCAGTCTTTGCCGCAGGGTTTGGAGCAGTGACCTTCCTGAAGGTTCTGCTGGAGTTCTGCTCCTGTACCGCCGGCTCCCTCGCGCCTCCCCTCCCACCCCAGCTGGTGCAGAGGCTCCACACGCGCTGTAGGACTTTCTGTGCTCAGGCGGTGCCAGCGAACTGTATATATGTGATCTCACAAGTTTTAAAATTAGACAGGCCCACCCACGGACACCACCCTGCCATTTGTTTTGTGGCTGAATACTATATCGTTTGAGCAACGTCTCTTGGTGCATATGGCTTAATTTTTTTCTTCTCTTGTTCATTTGTTTACTTTGGCTTACAGTTGCTTCTTGTCTTCTGAACTTTTTGTTTTGAAATACTTATAGATCGGCAGGGAGTTGAGAAGACAGTGCAGAGAGGCCCCTGTGTCTCCCCCACCTTCCCCCGCCCGCCAGCTTCCCCCAAGGAGTGCGCATCGTGCACTTACACAGCACCAAAACCAGGGTCTGACATGGGTGTGACGCGTGTGTATGGTGCTGTGCTGGTTCACACAGGTGCACATTTGTGTGACCGTCCCGATCAAGATCTAGGACTGGGACAGCACCAGCTACCCCTTAGTGGTCAAACTCACCCCTCATTCCCAACTTCCCTAAACGTGGACAACCGCTAAGCTTTTCCATCTCTATAATTTTGTAATTTCGAGAATATTATACGAAATTACACATAGAATTATATAACATGTTACCCTCTGAGATTTTCTTTTTCTCCACTCAGCATAATACCCTCAAGGGGCCGTCCAAGTCTTGCGTATCTGAAGTGTTTGCACGTTTTTCTGGCTGGAACAGGATTCTAGAAGTATCCCATACTCCAGCGCATGAGGGCACGGTGTGGTTGACCGTTTGCCTACTGAGGGGCATCTGGGTTGTTTGCAGCTTAGAGTTTTTGAAAGTAAATCTGCTTTGAACAATTGTATACAGGTTTCTGTGTAGATGTAAACTTTCGTGTCTCTGGATTGAATGCCAGGAATGCAACTGCTGAGTCATGTGGGTGGAAAGTGTGTGTGTGTGTGTGTGTGTGTGTGTGTGTGTGTGTGTATATATTTTTTTTTTTTTTTGGTAAATTTCCCAACTGTTTTCCAGAGTAGCTGTACCATTTTACATTCCTACCAGTAATGTCTGAGAGATCCTATTTCTCCTATGTTTTACTGTTAAATCTATGACACATTTTGAGTTAATGTTTGTATAAGCTATGAGGTTTAGGTTGAGTACATTGTTTTCCTGTGGCATTTAGTGTTGTTACTACTTTTAACTTTAGCTGTTCTAATAGGTATGTAGTGAGATCTCGTCGTGGTCTTAATCCATACCTTCCTAATGGCTAGCGGTGTTGGGTATCGTTTCATCATCTTGGTGTAGCCATCCATATACACTTGCGGTGGAATGTTCCAGGCATTTGCCTATTTCCATACTGGATTATTTGCCTTCTGACTGTTGGGTTTTGAGAGTGCTTTATGTGGTCTACATATCTATGCTTTGTCAGATATGTGCTTTACAAATACTTTCTCCTGGTCTGATCTGCCAGGAAAAGCTTGTCATTTCCTCCTCTCTACTGCAGAGGAAAATAATAACAATAATGAACAATTCACCATCTTCTTTTTCTTTTATGGATTGTGCTTTTGGTCATGTCTAAGAGCTTTTCACCAAACCCTCATTCCTGAAGTTATTCACCTTTGCTCTCTTCTAAAAATTTTATACTTTTATGTTTTACAGGTAAATCTATGACACATTTTGAGTTGATGTTTGTATAAGACATGAGGGTTAGGCTGAGTTCATTTTTTTCCTATGGGTGTCCAATCACTTTAGGATCATTTTTTGTAGAGGCTGTCCTTCCTCCATTGAATTTTTTGTGAAAAATCAGTTGGCTGTACTTGTATGGGGCTATTTCTGAATTTCTATTTTGTTTCATAAATCTGTGTACCTGGCCCTCCACCAAGATTGCTGTAGCTATGTGTTATGGTGAGTCTTAAAATAAGGTAGAAACGTTCCTCCTACTTTAGTCTTCTTTTTCAGTCATTTTAACCACTCTAGTTCCTTGAACTTTCATATACATTTTAGAAAAATCTTATTTATATTTACAAAAATTTTTGAACTTGTATATAAATTTGGGGAGAGTTGACATCATTACTGTGTTGAATTTTCTCCCACTTATATAAATGTCCTTTGATTTCTTTCATCAGCATTTCGTATTTTTCAGCATGAAATCCATGTACATGATTTGTTAGCTCTATACTTAAGTATTTAGATTGTAAATGATATTGCATATTTAATTTTGATGTTCATGTTTATTGCCAGCATATAGAAATACAAATGATTTTATATAAATTCATCTTGTATATTACAACTTTGCTGATGTCATTTATTAATTCTAGTTATTTGGTGGAAACCGTGGGATTTTTTTCTTTGTAGACCATCATGCCATTCATGAATATTTTTTTTTGTTTTTTTCCTGATCTGTGTGCTTTTTATTTCCTTTTCTTGCCTTATTGCTTGGTTAGAAGTTTCCCTGCTACGTTGAGCAGCAATGGTGAGAGAAGATGTACTCATGCTGTCCTGATCGTAACAGAAGAGCATTCGATTTTCACTTACTTACCATGTGACCTGTAGGTGTTCTCCAGATGTGCTTTATCAGGGTCAGGAAGTTCTGCCCTATGCCTAGTTTTATAAGAGGTGTTTCTTTTTCTTTTTCTGTTTCTTTAAACTATGAACGGTTATTGAAGGCTGTCAATTTTGTTCTTCACTTGATATACTTATGTTACTTTTATCCTTTAGCCTATTATTACTGTGGATAATAGAGATTGATTTTTGAACATTAAACAAGCATCACACCCCTGGGACAAATCCCACTTGATCACAGTGTGTTATTATTTTTATATATTGCAGAATTCTATTTGATAATATTTTGTTAAAAATTTTTGCATTTATATTCATACAGGCATAAAGGATATTGGTCTCTGTGTGTGTATGTGTGTGCGCGCGTGGGTGTGTGTGTGTTATCTCACCTGTCTTTGTCTAGTTTTGATATCAAGACAATACTAGCTTCATAAAATATATTCACATGTTCCTTTTTTTTCTATTTGCTGGAAGAGATTGATAGAGTTGGAGCTCTTTCTTCTTTAAATGTTTATTAGAATGTTATACTGAAACTATCTGGGCCAGAGGGTTCTTTAGCGGGCTGGGTGGGGAGTTTTTAAATTGCTTAATTCCTTTGGAGCTATCCAGTGATCTATTGCATAATGGATCAGTTGTGGTAGTTGGTGTTTTTCGAGGGACTGGAGGTGAGTCCATGATGTCTCAGTGTCACAGGCTGCATAGAAGGACTTGTTGGGCAAAAGACGGACTCCCAGAGGTTCAGTAAAAACCGGTGAATGCCGAACTCACAGAATGCTGTTGCCACTTGACAACAGTGTGAATGAAGTGAGTGTCCTTCTCTGGGTATGCTGCCGTGAACACCTCTTCCTTCTCTTTCTTCTAGGGGCTTTATAATGCACGTTTGTTTACCAACCTACAGATGTATCCAATGTTAGCTGTGGGGTCTCTCTTATTAATCTTCTGGGGCTGTCATAACAATGTAAGACAGACTAGGTGCCTCAAACAATAGAAATCTATTGTCTCCCAGTTCTGGAGGCCAGAAGTCCAAAATCACAGTGTTGGCAGGTTTGGTTCCTTCTGAGGCTGTGACAGAGAACCTGTTCCAGGCCTCCCCGCTGGCGCCTGGACCTCTGCTGACCATCCCTGTGTTCCTCGCATTCTAGATCGTCTCTGTGTCTTCACACCACACTCCCGTTCATGTCTCTTCTCTTCACGTGGTGTTCTTTTTGTAAGGATGCCAGTTGTGTGGGACTAGGGGCCCACTCTACTCCAGTACAGCCTCATGTTAACTAACAACATTTGCAAAGACTCTATTTCTAAATAAGGGTGCATTCTGAGTGAGGTTCCAGCAGTTAAGATTTAAACATATGAGTTTTGAAAGGCAGGCACAATTCAACGCACAACATACACAAAACTGGAAAGCCTTGTCCGAATTCTGGCTCTTTTTTACTTAGAAACTTTCCCAACTTCCTCCTCTTCCGGGGGGTAAACTGACGACTGCCTGCCTGAGGCACCTAAAGCCAAAGCGAAGTCCTTTCCTGTCATACACCCAGCACTCTCTCTCCCCAGCTCTCAGTGCCCCTGGCACTTGACCCACAAGCAGTCAGTCAACAAACTCGCTGGAGCCCCGTGGTCCAAATTCAATCCAAAGGGATAAGAACGATGCAGGGAAGGAGAATTCTCCTCTATTTACAAAAAGCCATGGATATTTGCACATTGTCTGATACTAGGACTTTGCCTTTTCTGTTTAAAGCCATAAAATAAATGTTGCTCCAAAACAATCAAAATTCTGTGAACATAAGGCTTATTGGCACTGCAGAATCAGCAAATTGCACTAGTATTCACCATGATTTATGTTAAGCCTATATTGTACTCACAAAAATAAAAAATAAGGCTTGGTAAAATACACAATGGGGTTTTGTTCAAAAATCAAATAAATCATGAAAACCTTTGTGAAGACTCTGCCTTTTTCTTCCCTCGTGGTTCTACGCCATCCGGCAGTGTGCTTCCTAGAGTCAGAGAGGTTGAGTTATTTGTGTCTCCCTTAAATCTCTACACAACAGTTTGCTCAAATTCACTATGTTTTTTAAATGTCTCTAGTAGCTTCTGTCGTGAGTTGAATGGTGGCTCCAAAGATGTATGTCCAGGTCCTAACTCATTGAACCTGCCCGTGCGACCTTGTTTGTAAAAGGGGCTTTTGCAGAGGTGAGAAGTGAACGGTCATGACATGAAGTCTGCTGGGCTGTCTGGGTGGGCCCTACCTCCCATGACAACTGTCCCTGTAGGAGACAGGGGGCAGGACGCACACACAGAGGGAGGCCACGCAGAGACTCAGGAGGCAGAGATTGGAGTGACGCAGCCACAGCCCAGGGACACCCGGCGTCACCGGGAGCTGAAACACGCAGGAAGGCTCCTCCCAGGGCCTGTGGGGACATGGATCTGCCCCGACCTTGACGCCAGACAAGGGGCCCCCAAGAGGGAAAGAGGAAATCCCTGCTGCATTAAGCTTCCCAGTCTCTGGTGATTTGTGACAACAGCCACGGGAAACTAATGCAGCATCTGTTTTTTAAATTGTAAATGAAGAGATCATGGGGAAAGTGAAAAGGGCTGAGCGTCCGGAGCACCTAAGGCCACCGGCCCACCCCTCACCGCTGCCAGACTGTGCCCTGGGAGAGCTTCGGAAGCCCCCCTGCACCCCACTCGCCCCTGAGCCCGGCCCTGGGCTGCTCAGGGCGTTCGCACAGTGGGGTTCTAGCCCCAGTGCCCAGCGCCTCTCCCTGCGAACGGCGCTCGTCCTGCAGGCCGTGGTCTCTGAGGGGCACGTCACAGTGCAGTGCGGCTTCCTCGGGGGGGTGCGGCTTGCCTCTGCCACTTGCGAGACGATAGAACCAGCGCAAGCGTCTGCCTCGCGTCTGGCCCAAGAAGGCTGGGCAGGCAGGTCTCTCAACTGTGTGTTGAAGCCCAAGTTTCCCAGACAGCAGAGTGTGAGGGGAAGCATTTGTGAGCACGAGAGACAGACAGCCCGCGATGCCTGTGAGTTGGTTGCTTCTACCTGCAGTGGCACATCGACCCCACAGGCGCTTCCTGCAAGACACCGCATGACCTGCACTCAGGACCGTCTGCAGGAAGGACCCATCCACCTGCTCCTCAGGGCCAAGCGCCATCCACAGGAGCTCAATGCCGCTGTAGTTGCAGCAGCGGGGCACAGGGTTGGGCTCAGCCCTTGCTGAGTTGGAGGCCAGAGTCCACTGGTTCAAGACCCAGTAGGGTCTAGAAGCTGGAGAGTCCTGACCTCCACCTTCCCAAAGGACTAGGGGCAACCCTGGGGGCCCCCCTGGAGCCCACCCTGCCCCTGGTCTGGAGCCCAGGCAGAGGGACAGTGCCCAGGGCTGACAAGCCTCTGCAGTTCCGCATGCCCTGGTGCTTCAGTGCCTGCACGTCAGTGGCACTGGCAGTGAGGCCACATGAGAAAGAGCAAGGCACACGCGGTCCTCACTCATGAGCAACTTCAGTTGCTCCTGTTTGCTTGTCACTGCTCTAAGTGACTTATCAATTATAGCAAATTGCCTGCAATAAGACCCTCCCACAGAGGTACTGTACTCAGGTCCATGTACGGAGAGAAAGCTGAGCACAGAGCAGACAGGTGACCTCCCAAGGCCACACAGCAGGCCAGCGTACAGGTCAGGGTTCAAACCCAGGCCACTCAGCCCACACTCAGCCATGGCTCCTAAGAACATCGGGGCCAGTGGGTCAGCACCCTGACTTACGCTGGAAGGAAGCAAGGGCGAGTGCCCATGAGAGAGAAATGCAACAGTAATAAGAGCAGGGGGTAATGGGGCAGCAATGGGACCAGCCAAAGAGACATGGCTTGTGCCAGGAAGGGTGTGCCAGTGGGGAACAGAATGCACAAAGCCACACGCGTCGGGGTCCCCTCTCGACCTGGGTCCTCCTGCAGCCTGGGTGTCAGTTGACCTGGGCCCATGTTGCCGACATTATCTGATGCTATTTTAGGTTCTTAGGCTCAGTTCTCAGTGACGGTGGGGAGCTGGCCTTCTCAAGGTCAAAGCGACCAGACTGGGAACTGCGCCGGCCCCGAGCACCCGCGCGCTATGCTATCCCTGCACTCACATTTCCTGTGCACGCGGCAGGCAGGGCTCTGCCCTCCCCGACTGTGCTCCCAGATGGGCTACTCTGCATTTACATATTTCTTCTACGTTTTACTTTTTGACCTTTTGGGGATGCAAGGTCACGAGATCCAGTTCCCGGTAATGGATATGTTGGCCTGTTGTCACATCTCAGGCAGGACTGTGAGCCCTCAGCAGTTTTGAGTGCGGCTTGCTAAGCACTCCTCACACCAAGTAGCATCTGTGTTGTGCATCAGAACATTGTGTCAGGGACACAGCCAGACACTCGGCTCGGTCCTCCCGAAAAGCTGGTAATGTGATCTCACGCTGGCCCCGTGCAATGAGGGATAGAATTCTTCAAGCTCAGAGCTGAAGACACGCCGTGGTTAGTTGGTGCTCTAATTGGAACACATCTGATGAGATAAGAGACCCATTTGTCAAGAGCTTATATTTGGCTTGGGGAGGAAGTGGTTCACAAGCCAAATAAACGGGGCGTTGTGAGCAAGAACATCACCTGTCCGGAGAGGAAGCAAGCACACAGGGTGGGGCGGGGTGGCGGCTGTCCAGCAGCCAAGGGAGTTTTGCGCTGAGCTCTGAGGGCCTGGACTCCCAGACCGACAGCGGGGATGACTTCGGAAGTAATTAGGAGCAATGCCATCCACGCACTGGGGAGCATCAGACA
>RJWJ010019528.1:0-30162 GCA_004363605.1 Indri indri | reverse complement strand
ACAGCAACCTCAAACTCCTGGGCTCGAGCAATCCTACTGTCTCAGCCTCCCGAGTAGCTGGGACTACAGGCATGTGCCACCATGCCCGGCTAATTTTTTCTATATATATTTTTAGCTGTCCAATTAATTTCTTTCTATTTTTGGTAGAGACGGGGGTCTCGCTCTTGCTCAGGCTGGTCTCGAACTCCTGAGCTCAGGATGATCCGCCCGCCTCGGCCTCCCAGAGTGCTAGGATTACAGGCGTGAGCCACCGCGCCCGGCCTGGAACACCTCTTTAAAGTACTAAAAGAAAAGAAGCTGTCAATCTGAATTTTATATTAAGGAGGAAAATCCTTCAAAAATAAAAGCAAAATAAAGACTAAGATAAACACAAAGAGAATTTATCACTCCAAGAAATAGTAAAAGTTCAGGCACAAAGAAGATGATACCAGATGGAAACACAAATCTGTAACAAAGATAGAAATAGAAGAGCATCATAGGGCCGGGTGTGGTGGCTCACGTCTGTGATCCTAGCACTCTGGGAGGCGGAGGAGGGAGGATCACTTGAGGTCAGGAGTTCGAGATCAGCCTTGGCAAGAGCGAGACCCTTGTCTCTACTAAAAATACAAAGAAATTAGTAAGACAACTAAAAATAGAAAAAATTAGCTGGGCATGGTGGCACATGCCTGTAGTCCCAGCTCTTCAGGCAGGAGGATCTCCTGAGCCCAGGAGTTTGAGGTTGCTGTGAGCAAGGCTGATGCCATGGCACTCTAGTCCAGGCAACAGAGCAAGACTCTGTCTCAAAAAAAAAAAAAAACAAAAGAGCATCAGAAATGGCTGGGTACAGTGGCTCATGCCTATAATCCCACCGCTTTAGGAAGCCAAGGCAGGAGGACTGCTGGAGCCCAAGAGTTTGAAGTTGCAGTGAGCTATGATTGTGCCACTGCACTCAAGCCTGGGAAACAGAGAGACATCCTGTTGTGGGGGGAAAAAAAGGTAAATACGTGGGTGAATACGAAAGACTTTTTCTCATGTTTTATTTGCTCTAAATATGATTGATAAATTGGAACCCTTGTGCATTGTTGGTGGGAATGTAAAACGGTGTAGTCACTATGGAAAACAATATTACAGTTCTTGAAAAAATTAAAATAGAACTACCATATGACACAGCAATTCCACTTCTGGGTATACACCCAAAAGAACTGAAAGCAGGAATTTGAAGAGACATTTGTACACCCATGTTCATAGCGGTATTATTTGTAACAGCCAAAAGGAAAAAGCAACACAAGTGTCCATGAACAAATGAATTTGGATGAGTAAAATACTGTATATACATATAATGGAATATTATTCAGCTTTAAAAAAGAAAGGAAATTCTGACATATGCTAGAACATGGACAAACTTTGAAAACATTATGCTATGTCAAATAAGAAAGTCACAAATACTATGTGATTCTACTTACCTGAGGTATTTAGAATAGTCAAATTCATGGAGACAGAAAGTAGAATGGTGGTTGCCAGGGGCGGGGAGGGAGAATGGATAGTTATTGTTTAACAGGTACACAGTTTCCGGTTTACAAAATGAATAGTTCTATGAATGTACAGTGTTGATGGCAACACAACAATGTAAATGTTCTTAATGTCACCAAAGTATACACTTAAAAAAAAAGTTAAGATGGTGAATTTTATATTATGGGTATTGTATCACGATTAAAATAAATGATGTAAAAAATATGATTGTTTAAAGCAAAACTAATAACGATATATTGTGGGGTTTACAAGTAAAATGTAAAGTAAAATGTATGACAACAATAGCATAAAGGAGAGGAGCAGGAAATGAAACTATTCCGATAAAAGTATTTGTGATGTAGAATGATTTGAAGGTACACTGTGATAGGTAACAATTGCACATTGTAAACCCTAAAGCAACCAGTTAAAAAAGAGATACAATTAATAAGCCAAAAATGAAGATAAAATGTAATGCTTAAAAAATACTTAATGTACTTAAAATAAGGCAAGAAAAAAGAGAAAAGACTAGATGGGACAAATAGAGAAAACATACCAAGATGGATAGATTTAAACCAAACGAATCGTATCAATAGTTACATTAAAAATTAATGGTCTAGGCTGGGTGTGGTGGCTCATACCTGTAATCCTAGCACTCTGGGAGGCCGAGGCGGGTGGACCGCTCAAGGTCAGGAGTTCGAGACCAGCCTGAGCAAGAGTGAGACCCCATCTCTACTAAAAATGGAAAGAAATTATCTGGACAACTAAAAATATATATATAGAAAAAATTAGCCGGGCATAGTGGCGTATGCCTGTAGTCCCAGCTACTCAGGAGGCCGAGGCAGGAGGATTGCTTGAGCCCAGGAGTTTGAGGTTGCTGTGAGCTAGGCTGATGCCACGGCACTCTAGCCAGGGCAACAGAGCCAGACTCTGTCTCAAAAAAAAAAAAAAAAATTAATGGTCTAATCACCCCAATTGGAATGCAGAGACTGACAGACTGGATAAAATTGCAACACCTAACAATATGCTGTCTACAAGAAACATACTCAATATAAAGACACAGATAAAAGTAAAAGGATGGAAAAGATATATAAATCTTAATAATAATAAATATGAGATGGCTATATTAGTACCAGAAAAAGTAGACTTCAGGGAGAAAAACAAGGATAAAAAGACAAATCCAGGCTGGGTGCGGTGGCTCATGCCTGTTATTCCAGCACTTTGGGAGGCTGAGGTGGGAAGATCACTTGAGGCCAGGAGTTTGAGACCAGCCTGAGCAATATAATGAAACCCTGTCTCAACAAAAAATAGAAAAATTAGCCAGGCATGGTGGCATGTGCCTGTAGTCCCAGCTACACAGGAGGCTGAGGCAGGAGGATCACTCAAGCCCAGGAGTTTAAGACTGCAGTGAGCTATGATTGGGTCACTAAACTCCAGCCTGGGTAGCATAGAGAGACCCCATGTCTACAAAAAACTTTTTTAAAAAATTAGCAAGGCATGCTGGCATGCACCTGTAGTATCAGCTACATGGGAGGCTGAGGCAGAAGGACTGTTTGAGCCAAAGAGTTAGAGGTTACAGTGAGCTATGATCATGCTACTGTACTCTAGCCTGGGTGACAATAAGACCCTGTCTAGAAAAAAGAAAAAAGAAAAGAAAATATAATGAAGTAAATGAAATGAAAACAAATACGTCAAAATTTGCAGGATGCAGCTAAAGCCCTGCTTAGAGGGAAACTTACAGCTTTAAATGCAAAGATATTTACATTAGAAAAGAAAAAAGTCTAAAATCAATGATTTTAAAAGAACTAAAAAGGAAGAAGAAATTAAACTCAGTAAAAAGGAAGGAAATAACAGAGCATAAATCCATGAAATAGAGTGGACAAATAACAGAAAAATCGATGAAATGCTGTCTTTGCAAAGATCAGTAAAATTGATAAATCTCTCAATCGATCACAAAAAAAAAAGAGAAAAAGCACAGATTACCAATATCAGGAATGAAGAAGGGAACATTACTATACCCTCTCCATATTAACAATGCAACAAAGGAATATTATGAATAATTTTATCCCAATTAAACAACTTAAATAACATAGACAAATTCCTGGAAAGAAAAAAATTACTAAACTGACACAATAGAGTATTTGAATAGCTGTATATCTTGAATTTCTAATAAAAAAAATTTATCTTTGCTGTGAATCTATATAAAATATAAAAATTTTTTAAAAATTAAAAAATTATTTAAAGCCTTACCATAAAGAAAACCTCAGGCTCAGATGGTTTCACTGCTGAATTCTATTAAATACTTCAAGAATAAATAATACCAATCATATATAATATAATCAGACAATAGAGGAGGAAATATTTCCCAACCTATTTTATAAAGCCAGCAATGTCCTGACACCAAAACCAGAATAAGACATCACAACAAAAGAAATGTATAGACCAAAAGCCCTCATGAATACAGAAGTAAAAATCCTTAACAAGTTATTAGCAAATCAAATCCACTAATACTTCAAGAAGATAATGTATCTTGACCAAGTGGTAGGTTTATTACTGGAAACATCAATGTGCTTCACCGTATTAACAAAATAATTGATGATCCTCTCATAACAGCTGAAGAAAAGGTATTTGACAAAATTTATCACTCAATCATGAAAAGAAATTCTTAGGAAACTAGGAACATAGGAGAATGTCCTCAACTAAGAAAGGCTATCTGCAAAAATGCCTAACACAAATATCATACTTCATGGTGAAAGACTTAGACTCTTCCCTTTAAGATTAGGAACAAGACAAAAATGCCTGTTCTCACCACTTTTATTCAACATTGTATTAGAGATCCTATCCAGTTAAAAAAAGTAAGAAAAAGAAATAAAAAGTAGACAGATTGTCTTTATTTGCAAACCCACGATCATCTATGTAGACTATCTTAAGGAATTGACACAAAATCTACAGGCGTTAATATGGGATTTCAGTAAGGACTCGGTCAATATACAAACGTCAGTTGTGTTTCTATTACTAGCAACAAACTAAAAATGAAATGTTTAAAAAAATACTCTTTACATCAAAAGAGTATGAAATAGGGATAAATTTAACAAAACATATGTAAGACCTATGCTCTAAAAGCTACGCTGTTAAGATAAACTGGAAAAAAAAACTAAATAAACTAAGATGCCATATTCATGGATCGGAACACTTGTTAATTAGTATTAACATACCAATTCTCTCCAAACTGATCCAGAGTTTCAAAAATCCCAGTCAAAATTTCATGAAGCTTTTTTAGAGAAATCATCAAGCTGATTCTAAAATTTAGGTGGAAATGCAAAGGATCTAGAATAACCAAAACAATTTTGGAAAAAACTCCAAAGTTGGTGGATTCATACTTCCTGATTTCAAGACATACTACCAAGCTACAGTTATCAAGATAGTATAGATATACAAATGGCCAATAAGCACATGAAAAGATGCTCAACATTATTAGTCATCAGAGAAATGTTATTGGCCTGTGGATAGATGTACAGATCAGGGGTTGGCAAACTTTTTCTACAAAGAGCTTGACAGTAACTATTTTAGGTTTTGCACGCCACATAAGGTCTCTGTTGCATATTTTTCTTTGCTTTTGTTTTTTAACCTTTAAAAATATAAAAATCATTTTTAGCTCAAGGCCATATAAAACAAAGCCATTTGGCCTATGAGCCATAGTTTGAACAGAAAGCAGAAATAGAGCCACACATATATGGTAATTAATTTTCAACAAATGTGCCAAGGTAATTTGCTGAGAAAAAAAATAGTCCTTTCAACAAATGATGCTGGATCAACTGGACATCCATATGGAAAAAAATTACTCTCAACCTTTACTAAAAATATATACAAAAATTAATTCACAATGGATCATATCCCACATAACCCTTTTAAAAGAAAATTTCCATGATCTTGAAACAGGCATAGATTTCTTACACAGGACACAAAAACAATAACCCACAAAAGAAAAAAATAATAAATAGGACTCCAACAAAATTAGAAATTTCTACTCTTTGAAAGATTTCACTAAGAAAATGAAATGGCAAGCCATAGACTAGGAGAAAATATTCCCAATGCATGTATCTGCCAAAGGACTTATATCAAAACTATATATATAAAGAATTCTTACAACTCAGTAAGATAACAAACAACCCAGTTTAAAAATGGATAAAAAATTTAAGCAGATACTTCACAAAGAAAGATATACAAGTGGCCAATAAGCTAATGAAAAGAGGCTCAACATTATTAGTCATCAGAGAAATGTCAATTAAAACTACAAGGAGATACCATTACACAGCCACCAGAATGTCTAAAATTAAAAAGACTGACCATACCAAGAGTTGTCAAGGAAGTGGCAGAAACAGAACTCTCATACATTGCTGGTGGAAATTTAAAATAGCAAAACCACTTTGGAAAACATTTTGGCAGTTTCTTAAAAGGTTTGACATGTATCCATCATATACCCAGCAATTCCACTCATCAATATCTACCCAAGAGAAATGGAAACATGTCCACACAAAGGCTTATACACAGATGTTCACTGCAGCTTTATTTATAATAATAAATAAAAACTGAAAACAACTCCAAACAAATTTCAGTACTTAGCAACAAAAAAGAACAAACCACTGCTACACAGAACATGGATCAATCTCAATGACACAATGCTGAGTGAAAGAAGCCAGATATTAAAAAGCATATACTGTATGATTTCATTAATATAAAATTATAGAAAATCTATGGTAACAGAAAGCAGATCAGTGGTTGGCTGGGAGTGGGTAGTACATGGATATTTTTTAGGATGATAAAATGATCTATATTTTGATTGTGGTGGTGGTTACATGGGTGTATATATTTGTCAAAACTCAATGAAGATTATTTTTTTTCAACTATGAACTAGTACTATTAATTCCTATTTTACTTGTAAGAAAACCAAGGTACTGAGAGGGTAAGTAACTTATCCAAGAGCTAAGATTTAATCCTGGTAGTTTTACTCTAAAGCCCACTTTTCTAGCCACTATTTCACTATGCCTATATAAAGGCGGAATACATCTATAATCTCTTCTCTTCTGGACACTATACATGTATTTATGAACAGGTAATACTTTTATAATCAGAAAAAAATATCTTTTAAAAGACAGAAACCCTTTAGGAACTCCCTTCAAGATGACATTTGATCCGTTAATCACGACATGGGTGTATATGTTAATCTTTACGAAGTCATTTACCTATATTATCTTCCAGTCTACATTTCTTAATCTTGTTCATGAATATAACATGTAAAACTTCATCAAAAGTCTTCCAGAAAATCAGATATGCTATAACTATAGCATTTCCCTGATTCGCCTATCAAGTAACTCTATACAGGAAATATTTGTAATAAATTCATGCCAGTTTCCAAAGACTACCACTTCCGTGTTCACAAACCATCCTTTTAATACTGTGGTCTAGAATTTTGCCCAGAATCTACATCAACCTCACTATTCTATAGTTCTCCCTAACTCCCAGGTTATCCAAAGACTGCAACCATTAGCTTAGTAAGCTTTCTCCTACTGCAATGAGATATAGTTCACCAGGGAGGGGAGACCCTGAACTCATTTACAGTAGTTAGGCCCTTTTGTACAATTCCTTTAAATATTCTGCACTTCGGTGCCCTACTACCAATATTTTCTTGGCCCTTCCCAGAGTGGAAGTAACTCAAGTTAGAGGAGCTAGAGCTCTACTTTCCATAATCTGTTAAATCCTTCTTCATCCATGCAGCAGCAAGACTAACTATACGTGCTCTAAACACAACTAAAAAGCCTTTTTAAAAAAAGGATTACTGGCATTTTCTGAAGGTCTCAAACAATTCTGGGATTTCTATTTTCTGAAGATATTCTTATGAATTTTGTCACTCTCTGTTTTTAAGAGACAAGGGCTCACTGTCAGCCCAGGCTGGAGTACAATGCCACAATCATAGCTCACTACAGCCTCGAACTCCTGAGCTCAAGGGATTCTCCTTCCTCAGCCTCCTGAGTAAAAGATAATTTCTTTTTGGAAATAGCTTGGTCATTTGGAACAAAGTCTAGTAAATAAGAAACAGTGATTTAGAGTACTGTATCACAGTACTTGAGAGCATGACTTTGAAGTATAACAATATTAGAGTCAGAGCTCTATCACCCAATTTCTACCAAATTATTTAAATTCTCTGAGCCCTAGCATCCTCATCAGAAAAGTAATAAAGATATCACCCATCTCATAGCCACTGTGAAGATTAAATGGAATACTGTATATATAGCTGCTAGTTGTATATATAAAATATACACCATACATGGGAAGATGTGTATAGGTTATATACAAATACTACACCATTTAATATAAGGGACTAGAGCATCTGAGGATTTTGGTATTCATTCAGGGGGTCCTGGAACCAATTCCCTTCAGATATCAAAGGATGACTATACACGGGGAACAATATGCTTCTCTTCTTCTTTTCTCCACTCAATGATTATAATCATTATTTCAGAGTGTGAACCACATACACTAAATCTGTCACTGGTAAACTTAAAGAAAGCAAGTGATTTTTCAGTTTATCCATGTTTCAACTATTCGCACTTTGCTCCAAATTATTTAAGACAGTATTTTTTTTTTTTTTTGAGACAGGTCTCTCTCTGTCACCCAGGCTAGAGTGCAGTGGCTTGACAATAGCTCACTGCAGCCTCAAACTCAAGCAAGACAGTATTTTAATGTAAGTAGAAATCAATGGGCAACTTACCTATGGAATCCATCTTTCAAAACTTCTTGCCTCAAAATAATTTCAGAACAAGTGGCCCTTATGCCTGTAAGAACCAAAAGATCTTTTTTTAAAAGCACTCAGTGAAACAATATTTAAATAATTAGATAAGAATTATTTCAATAGGCTTTACTTGCCTGGAAAATCTAACCAACTTAAAAACTTAAACTTGAAGCAATTTGAGCTACATATAAATCTATTTCCAGTATAGCATAGTGGTTAAGAACGTTGACTTTGGAGTTAGATTGTCTGATTTCAAATCACAGTTTGCCACTTAATTGCTCTGTGGCTTTGGACAAGATAGTTTATCTCTCTGCTAGTTGTCATAAGGATTTAATACATGTAGAAGCACACAGTAAGTGCTTCATATAAATGTTTGTTATTATTAACATTACTTTATTCAGGTGATAAAGGATATCCAGGACACCAAAAAAGGAACAGAATGACTAAAGAGCCAAGAAATCTGAGTTTTAATCCTAGCTTACTGCAACTATGTAAACAGATACATACTGGCAACTTATATATTCTAATATCCATGCCTACAAAATTAAGAAGATGGTATATTTATGCCTTGTGGAGGTGTTGGGAGAGAGAGAGAAAAAAAAAAGCAAAATGAGAGGCACTTAAAAGTTCAAAGGATTCCTTTATAAACTTACTTTAGAACAACCGAAAATCTCACTATACTGACTCCGTGCAGAATTCAGACATCAAAACTATTACTCAATGTAAGCATCATAAAACTAAAAATTCAGTTACTACTGACCACCAACTCTGCCAGGCACCTTGCTATGAAACTTTGCCCCATTTCAAATGCTGTAAGTCTATGGGAAGAACATGAAAACAAACAGAAAACCATAAATTATTGATGTTGCTGAATCCATTAGATGTATTCCTAAAAAGATGAAGAAAAATGACATGAAGGTGAAACCACTTGAAGGAAGGAAAAAAGACTAGAAAAAAATAACATTTGTTAAATAGTATCTTCATGCCAGATCCTCTACTTGGGGCTTTCACATGTGTTTTAACTTTCATAACCTAGCAAAATAAGCAAAACACAGGCGAAAACACAGACTTATAAGGATTAGTAACTGGCTCAAGATCATACAACTAAGTAAGTGACTGATTAGAAGCAAAGTTTGCCTGGCTTTTAAAGCCTAAGATACTTCCACTCACCCAGCTATTTGAAGAAATTGTATTTGAAGAAGCATATAATATTTTCCCAAATAAACATATATGTATGTATCTCTTGTACAAATCCAGATTTTTCTTCATCGTGTTTAATTTTAATGGGGGTAGAGTGGGGAATAAGGGCTAATATCTACCTATAAATTAAATTACAAGAAAAAAATCAGATTAATAGTCTCAACATCATTAGTCATCTGAGAAATGCAAATCAAAACTACAATGAGATGTCATCTCACCCCACTTTAAATGGCTTTTATCAAAAAAACAGGCAATAACGAATGTTGGTGAGGATGTGGAGAAAGGGACCCTTGTATAGTGTTGGTAAGAATGTAAATTAGTGCAACCACTAAGGAAAACAGTATGGAGGTTCCTCAAAAAAACTTAAAACAGAACTACCAGATGACCCAGAAATCCCACTTACGGGTATATATCCAAAGGAGGAGAAATCAGCATATCGAAAAGATACCTGCACTCCCATGTTTATTGCAGCACTGTTCACATTAGCCAAGATGTGGAATCAACCTAAGTGTCCATCAACAGATGAACAGATGAAGAAATAGTGGTATAAATACATGACGGTGTATTATATAACCACAAAAGAATGAAATCCTGCCATTTGCAACAACGTGGATGGAACCAGAGAACATTATATTAACTGAAATAAGCCAAGTACAGAAAGACAAATCTTACACATTCTGACTCATATGTGTGAGCTAAATATTAAAAACAATTGATCTCATACAGACAGAGAGTAGAATGGTTACCAGAGACTGGGAAGGTAGCAGGAAGGAGGGGATAAAGTGGGGATGGTTAACTGGTGCAAAAATAGTTAGGTGGATAGAATGAACACTATTCAATAATGCAACAAAGTAAAAAAAAAAAATAGACTTAAATTCTATTGTAATGTACACTAGAGAGTACTAAGTCATTCATCTTGGGATGGCAGAAAAGCTACTTTACTAACAGTATAGCACATACTAGATTATTTATGACTTTTAGGGCAAAAGTACCATTTTCAAAACGAATTTGTTGTACCCGAATTCACCTGTAAGATTTTTCCTCTTAAATATTACTTTATGTGGCTGCTGCAGTGCCTCACACCTGTAATCCTAGCACTTTGGGAGGCCCAGGAGGAAGGGAAGGATGGCTTGAGCCAGGAGTTTGAGGCTGCAGTGAGCTATGATGACACCACTGCACTCTAGCCCAGGCAGCATAGCGAGCTCTGTCTCAAAAAAAAAAAATTACTTTATTTGATTGTGGTGGCCTGAACTGGCTATGGATATCGACCTCTTTTTAATTACAAAATCCAGTGGAAGACCCTTTAAAGATCACCAAGTCCGGTTATTTAAAAATTCTTTTTGGCCTCATAATCCTTTCTTAAAATAAATTTGTAAACCTAATATGTAAGCACAAAAACAGCACTGCACTGATTGACAGATACTGGTCTGACATCCCCATTTTACAGTTGGAGAAAGTCACCGGCTTTGTACTGACTTTCCTCCCCCTATCAAACGTTATCACATTATTTTAATTACTCCTGCACGCGTCTGTTTCCCTCACTACACTACAAGTTCCACCACGGCTCGGGCCGTGTTTGGCTCTGGGCTGGATCCACAGCACTGGGCACTTCGCTTGCCCAACCCAGAGTCACTAAAAAAAAAAAAAAAAAAAAAAAAAACCTCAGCCCAATCCGGTCTATTATCAAAGGTATTGATAAAACTAGTTGTTTCCCCAGTCTGTATATTCAGTTTGGGGATTCTCACACTTCACAGAACGCTAAGGCCTTACTGACCCCTTGGTGGTCAGAAGCTTAATGCATTACAAGATCATCCCAGGACACTTCACGGCTGTACCTCCTTTTCAATATTTTAGTAACAGTGCGGCCGGTCTCGCCTCGGAACAACAAAGCCAGACTCTCCAGAAAACCAGGATCGGCCACAGAGCGAAGAGCACCACCGGAGGGGAAGCGGGAAGGAGGAGGAAAGCACGCGGCCTTTGTTTTTAACCTCCTCCAGAGCACCCTACCATTCCAGCGTCCCGTGCTGGGTATCCTAAGGCCCTCCGCAAACCGCGGAGTGGAGAGGACCCGGGAGTTTGGACTGCTCCCCACCCATGGGCCCCCAAACCCCGCCTGCACTCGCGCAGCCCCGCCCCTCCCTTTACCAGGGTCAGAAGGGGCGGTGAAGGCCGTGGCGGGCCAGCGGGTGCGCCCAGTCACCGCCCAGAGGAGCAGCCAGGCTACCGCCCGGGCAGCCACGGCGCAAGCAGCCAGGACGCCGGCGGGCGGTCGCCCGAGAGGGGCGTTCGGGGACCAGATGCGGACGGAGAAAGGGGCCTCCACACGCTGCACGCCGCTCCTAGAGCGCGCTGCCTGCGGACTTAGGGACTGGGGCCGAGGGCTCTGCGCGTGTCCCTCCGTACCCCCGCTACCTGCAGCCCTGCTCAGCAAAAGTTCCGGCACCGCGTGAGGCGGCAGGCCGGGTCCCCGTCGCCGCCCCGCCCCTTGTCGTCCAGGCCGGGGGCGGGGCGAGAAGCGGCGCAAGCGCCGTGGCGCGCACTCGGGCTGTTGCTGTGGGAACCGCTCCGCGAGTGCCCTGTTGGAATGTGAAGCTCTGCACCCTGTCGTGGGTGCCGGCTTGTAGCGACCTGGTCCGGCCTCCACTTCCGCTTCCAGGTGTTTGCGGGGTTCAGAACGCCTGCTGAGGGGTTCGCTCCACAGTCACGTCGGCAGGGCTGTGGTTGTCGCTTTTTCCTGTAGCGCCAGGCTCCGCCCGCCCTCACAATCGACTTAGGTGCTCCTCTGTGCACCGCGGTTGGATGGAAACAACCCCCTCCCGGCGGTTCAGACGTTGGCCTGCAGGAGAAGATGCACTTTCTGTATTTCTCTAAGGGTAAGAAAGTCAGCCTTGCGCTAGTGGGATTGTGAGTAGGGAGAGGATCGTCTACCCCCTGGGAAAATCCGTACCCCCGTTAGGTGCTGTGGGGGATGATTAAGATTATGGGCAGTCACTGATCTCTGGGAGAAATGTATTCATACCCAGCAAGAATAATTAGGTAAATGGACTGTCCGTCTTTCTGAACTGAATGGAATCTGTAAGCAGGCCTAGAGAGCATCCAGTGCAGATTGGAGCAGAACAGAGGGCCCTAAGGGCCAGTGAGTGTCTCAAAGAGGAAAGAGAGTGTCAAAAAATACTATCTAAAACTGAAAAAAGCAGTATACTCATGTTGTTAAGAAATACAGACATAAATTTTGGAAGACATAGCTTTAAAAATTGAAACTGGTTCCCTGTGAAGAGTAGGGCAGAGAACAATAGTTTTTTATTCTCTCATAGAATTATTTTGCATTCCAAACAGAGGACAAAATTATTTTAGTAAAAACTAAAGTTAAATTTGAAAAAGAAAGGAGTCTGTAGTCAAACTACATGTTGAGTGTCAGTTGCATACATCATTCACAAGTACAGCCATTTGCTTGAATGTGTGGAGTTTATATTGTGTTCTGTGGGATCTCCTAGAAAGTTTACTAACAGAATTTTAGTTGGGTGAATGGGGAATAGTATTGATTAAAAAGAAGAGAGAAAAGAAAAGAAAAAGAATGAGAGTGGGGGAGGATCATCGCATCAGTTTGGGGGCAGAGCACAAGAATTTGAAAAAGCAGTTCTTTATATATTTCAATTTCATAAGAGTAAAAATTCTCATGTCCAACAATAAGTGGTGACTAATATAGATTATGGTACATTCATAAGACAAAACACTTGGCAGTCATAAAATATTGCATTTTAGTAAAATATTTAATGACAAAATAATCACATAGGTTGTTAAATTTAAGTCAGGAAATAGTATATATGATATTAAAAAATGTTATAGTTTAAAAATATGTATATATATACCTAGTAAAAGACTGGAAGTAATCAAGGGTGATTATTTCATGTATGTTTCCTAACCCCCTCCTTTGCCCCAGTTTTCTACAATGAACATGTATAATCACTGTTAAGTATTTTTAATATAACTATGTTCCTATAGTGATTCTCCAATAGAATTGAGTTTATGAAGATATCACAGTAAGCTACTTTACCCCAAAGGTTTCTCTTTATTTCTTTCCCTTCCCTCCCCTCCCCTCCCCTCCCCTCCCCTCCCCTTCCCTTTCCTTTGACAGGGTTTTGTTCTGTCACCCAGGCTAGAGTGCAGGGTGCTGTCATTAGCTCACTGCAGCCTAGAACTCCTGGGCTCAAGTGATCCTCCTGCCTCAACCTCCCTAGTAGCTGGAACTGCAAGTGTACACCACCATGCCTGGCTAATTTTTAAAAAAATTTTGTAGAGATGAGGTCTCACTGTGTTCCCCAAGCTGGTCTTGAACTCCTGGGCTCAAGTGACTCTCCTGCCTCAGCCTGCCAAAGTGCTAGGATTACAGTTCTAGCCACCATGCCCAGCACCTCAAGGTTTCTTGACATTTGCAATCTTGAGAATGTCAGAGCCACATCTAAAGCAGTTTGTATAATTAAGTGTATTTTGGCATTGAGGTTGGAAAAGGGAAGAAAGAATATAAACCTGCAAATAGCAATGTTTCTTGTAACTGGAAAAATATCATATAGTCAAACAAATAAGCTGAAAATAAAAGCCATGTAAACATTATTGTCTTGTATGTGAAGAGACCAATTCTGTGTCAGGTCTGCCTTTTTGATCAGGCTTCTAGACTGTAAATACTTACAGGATATACAGGGGCTATCTTATATTATTAATACATAGCATTAAACAAATATGTATGGAATGCTTACTATGTTCCAAGTATTGTGCTGAGATGTGAAAAATGGATATGCTCCCCACCTTCAAGTAGCATATAGAGTAGAAGGAAAGATAGATGATTAAATAAGTAATTAGAAAAAGCTCGATGAGTAAAATAATTGGGAAAGTACAAGGTAGACAGAGCTGGTCTAATGAATCTCTCAGAACAAAACACTCATAGTACCTTTAATACAGAGGGTGCTTGATACATACTTTCTTAATTGATAAATAGTAAAGACCCTATCATTCAGTTGTTGAGCTGACTCAGGGGTTCATATACAGTCTTTGGTAAGAGTGTAGGACACTTAGAGGTCCAAACTGAATTGCAATCCCAGGCTCAAATGTGAACCAACTTACATCCTTCAATGAACCAGAGAAGCTTAGGGATCCAACGGACTCGGGCTAACCCAGGAGAAAACTGAACTTTCAGGCCCTTGAAGGATTGGGCTTCGTAGGCTGAGCATGTGTCTCCAGAACTGGACTAGAGCCAGATCTGCCAGGGAGGAGAGAGGAGAGCAGTGAGATTATCCAATACCTAGTTGGTTTTTTTTCCTTTTTCCTTTAGCAGGAAGTCATTATGCAACTAACACATTTTCATCAGATTTCCTCTGATTTACCCTGAAGTGTATGTGGGAATAATGTACACTGCCAAGAAATGTGGGATTAAATTCCAGCCTCCAGCTATTATCTTAATCTATGAGAATGAAATCAAGGGGAAAAGTCGCCAGCGCATTATGCCAATCCGAAACTTTTCAAAGTTTTCAGGTACCTCGTGTTTTATCTTGCCTCCTTTTTAAAATAGTCTCTAAATCACTTAATAAAAACAATTTGAGTCTCATGTGATGGAGTGACATGGCTTTTAGAGTTAGACAGACCTAGGTTCAAATCACAACGCAGGGACTAGATGTGTGACACTGGCTAAATTACTTACTGTCAATGCGCTTCAGTTTCCTAACCTGTAAAAGGGAATTGATAATTTTTTTCCAGTTTGATAATTGATAATTTAATCCTTTTGGGATTATTACATGGGTAGAATGAGATAGCATTATTCAGTAATATTAATTCCCTTCTCTCCCTCCAAATGTTTATTTATAATCTTGATTTTTATTAGTACCACTACTGCTATCTAAAAGCTATAATACCACTTTTTCTTCTCAGACATTTTCTCCAGTTGAAAGTATTTAACATTCTCCACAAAGTGATTTTAAGTTGAGGAGGTAAAAAATACATCATTCTTTCCCCTACCATATTCAAAGCTCAATGTAAAGAATGGTTGTACATAATAATTCATTCCTATAAAGCCATATAGCTACTTAGCTATAATGGAGATAATGCTTTCAGGGTTCTGAGTTTTTTGTTCTGTTTTGGCCCTTGTGAAGTAGTTTGTAGTGCATCAATTATTTGTGATGTATATGATGTATGTAGTATATAGGGTTTTTTCTCCCTTCTAGATTGCTCCAGAGCTGCTGAACAATTAAAGAATAATCCACGACACAAGAGTTACCTGGAAGAAGTATCCCTGAGGCAGCTGGAGAAATTATTCAGCCTTTTACGAGGTTACTTGTGGGGACAGAGTTTGGCAGAAACAATGGAACAAATTCGACGGGAAACAACCATTGATCCTGAGGAAGACCTGAACAAACTAGATGACAAGGAGCTTGCCAAAAGGAAGAGCATCATGGATGAACTTTTTGAGAAAAATCAGAAGAAGAAGGATGATCCAAATTTTGTTTATGATGTTGAGGTTGAATTCCCACAGGATGAACAACTGCAGTCCTGTGGCTGGGACACAGAGTCAGCTGATGAGTTCTGATACCAGACACTCAAAAAATTTATTGGGCTAGCTGAATATCCATATTTTTATACAAAGAACATAAATTGATTCTAGAAAAAATCTTTAAAGAATACTAAATGTATGTGTTGGGTCGTAATTGGATTGACCGTGTTACTTTTCAAAACCAGGATATTTAGAGCATCTACTATGTAGGTGCGTGAGGAATATAGGAAAACGAATAAAGGAATCTGCCTTTGAGGAGCTTACAACTGAATTGGAAGATAAGTCAAAAACCTATGAAAAGCTAATGTACAGTATTAGGCAGTGAAAAGATTAGAATCAGATGCTGAAATAAAGGCTAAAGAAGGTTAGAGCCTAGATTATCATAGGGTAGAATAGTAGGGGAAGACTTTGTCCTTTAGTGGGGAGACAGGACTTTGCCTAGTCCTTGAAATGGTAATAGTAGCTTGAAGCTTGTGTAGGATTCCAGATGAGAACAACTAGAAAGAAGGGGGAGGGAGGTAGTAAAACAATAAGAAATAGAAATTTGTATTTGATTGGCATCTGAAGTGGGCAGGAAAAAAAAAAAAAGACATTTGTATTTGAAAAACAGTAAGCAAATTATAGTTTGACAAGATTGGAGGGCATATATGGTACAGGGAATTATCCTGTATGCATTGTATCTTTATATGTATTTGACCGGAGTGGAAGAGTGCCCTGCAAAATGCCCTGCAGCTGCAAGTAGATGTCATTTGATGGACAACAGGGAAATTCTGCCCCTCCGGTATCATATCAGGAAATATATACTAAAGACATTCTGAAACCCTGAAACTCTTCCCATAAGAGGTTTGTTTATAAAATGGGAAATCTACCCATAATAAATGAACAATAAGTACTGCCAGTTTAGACCTATTCATGACTTGGGTCTACAAGAAAGGATCTTTGTTTAACAAGGCTGTCTGTGTATAGATACATTTATTACTAGAATATTATTTAAATGGTAGAAATTCCATGTTTTCTATGAGGAAATTAATATTAAATAAAACTGTAAAAATAATTATTTTCTTTTTCTGCTTGTCCATCGCTAGTCTCTTTACCATTAAATGCCCCATTAATGGAATCATTCTTGTAGTGTTATCAGAATGTTAAGATAGTCATGTCTCATATGTATATTTGCCAAAGGTAGCAAAAGAATTTTCAGAATTCTGAAATCAGAATAGATCTTTCTGTATCTACATAGTATTTGATTTATTCCATTGTATACATGTAGGTCATTTTAAAAGTTGAGTGATCTTCTTTCATTACTACATACAGTGCTACAGCAAATAACCTTGTACATTCTCCATTTTGCACGTGTGAGCATATCTATAGGATAAATGCCTAAAGGGAAATTGCTGGGTATGTGCATTCTAACTTTTTTTTTGAGACAGAATCTCACTCTCTTGCCTGGGCTAGAGTGCTGTGGCGTCAGCCTAGCTCACAGCAACCTCAAACTCCTGGGCTCAAGCAATCCTCCTGCCTCAGCCTCCCAGGTAGCTGGGACTACAGGCACGCGCCACCGTGCCCGGCTAATTTTTTCTGTTTTTAGTTGTTTGGCTAATTTCTTTCTAGTTATAGTACAGACGGGGTCTCACTCTTGCTCAGGCTGGTCTCAAACTCCTGAGCTCAAGTGATTCTCCTGCCTCAGCCTCCCGGAGTGCTAGGACTACAGGCATGAGCCACCACGCCCAGCCCATTCTAACTTTTAATAGATATTGTTAAGTGGTCCTCTGCAAGGTTCACTCATTCAGTATTTGTACTTAATGAGCACCTACTACATTCTAAGCACGTACTATTCTAGGTTTGGGGATACAGCAGTATACACAACAAAGTCCTTGCTTTTAAAAGGTTTACAATCTAGTTGGAGAATAGAGACAATAAACATAAATACATGGAATAATGTCAGATAATAAGTACTCTGAAGAAGAAACAGGGTGAAAGAATGGTGGAGCAGGTGGGAGCCATTGTTTTAGATCAGGTAATTGAAAAAGGCCTCACTGAAGAGGTAATGTTTGAACAAAGGCCTGAAGAAGGTAAGAAAAAATTGATAAGCATTTCAGCATTAGTGGAAAAAGGCAAGTGCCTGGGCCCTGGGACTGGAGTGTGTTTGGCATATTTGAGGAAAAGCAGAAGGTCAATGTGGCTAATACAGGAGATGAAGTTGGAGTGTATTTTACCAGTGCATAGATGTACTTATCATGAAGGTTGTATCAACTTAAACTATCAGCAATACATGAGAGTATACCTTTTCCCCATATATTTATCAATAGAGAGTGTTAATCAAGCTTTATATATATATAATATATATATATGTTCTGTTTTTTTTTTTTTTTTTTTGAGACAGGGTCTCCCTCTGTTGCCCAGGCTGGAATGCAGTGTCATCATCATAGCTCACTGTAACCTCAAACTCCTAGGTTCAAACAATCCTCCTGCCTCAGCCTCCTAAGTAGCTAGGACTAGAGGCATGTGCCACCATGCCTGGTTAATTTTTTTTTTTATTTTGTGCAGAGATGAGGTCTCACTATTGCCCAGGCTGGTCTCGGACTCCTGGCCTCAAGTGATGCTCCTGCATCAGCCTCCCAAAGTGCTAGGATTACAGGTGTGAGCCACCATGCTTGGCCAAATTTTATAATTTAAAAGTGGTACCTCATAGTTTGTGTTTCTCTTATTTTGAGTGGGACTGAGTATTATCACATATTTAAGAGCCATTTTTTTGTAAAAAAACTGTTAATGTCCTTTCCTCATTTTTCTATTGGGTTGCTGGTCTTTTTCTTACAGATTTATAAAAGCTATTTATTAAGAAACTTAGTCCTTCGTCTATGATGAGTTGCAAACATTTCCACCTTGTCAATATTTTTAAAATTTTTTTTGCGATATTTTTCTAGGCAGAATTTTTAAAATGTGATTAAATTTATCACATTTTTTTCTATGCTTCTGCATTTTCAGTCATATGTAGAAAGCCATTCCTCACTCCAAGATTATTTTTAAAAAATTTTTTTCTATATGAGTTTATTTTGCTATAAGATGTGAAATGCGAATCCAACTTGATTTTTCTCCAGATGCCCATTCAATTGTCCCACACCACTATCTATTAAATTATGTATCTTCACCCCATTGATTTGAAATGTCAGCTTTATCATATACTAAATTCCCATATGTAACAGAATATTTATTTTTTGATGATGTTAATGTCATCTGCAGCACACTTCCCAATTCATGTTTTTTGATGTTTATAGAGCACATCTCATTTGTCTGCTAGGTTAGAAGTTTTAGAAAGATACAAAATAGTCCGTAACTTCGCCTTTGAGGTGTTACATAGCCAAAGCAACAAAATTAGCACATATGCAATAGAGGTACTGACTAGAACAGAAGGGGGAGATCATGTGAGTTGAGCAGTTTGGGATTTTTTCTCCATGTGTCTTGTTCTGTCCAAAGTTAATTTCTCTGGTGAGCACTTTGAGATTTTTTCCATTTTAAAATTAATACATATTCATTATTTTAAAATTTTAAACAAATACCAGAGTGTAAAAGTAAAATGGGAAAGTTCTCCCCTTACTTTCTCCCCCCAATTCCTACTCTGCAGAGAAGTTGGTTTCCTTAAATGCTCTGAATCCTTTCTCTTGTGACCTTGCTTCATCAATTATTCTTTCTGTGTGTCCCCTTCTCTCTCATTTTCAGCTTCGTTCTTTCGCTGGCTCATTCTGTGCAGTTTGTAAACATATGCAAGCCTCTTCCGTATTAAAACAATAAAACACTTGACTTTACCTTGAGTCTTTCTTTACCTGATATTGTGTCTAACCAAAGTTTAACTTATCTCAATATTACATAAATCCAACAGTCCCCCTAACCCCTACTTTTTAGAGCAGATCTAGCTCTAGTTCAGTTCTGGTGACACATGCTCAGCCTACGAAACTCAATCCTTCAAGGACTGCCCTGAAAGTTCAGTTTTGCCCTAGGTTAGCCTCAGTCTGTTGGATCCTAAGATGCCCTGGTTCATTGAAGGATATAGGTTTGTTCACATGTGAGCCTGGGATTGCTATTCAATTTGGACCTCTAAGTGATCTGCATTCTTACCAGAGACTGTATATGAACCCCTGAATCAGCCCAACAACTGACCTACAGAATCTTTACTATTTATCAATTAAGAAAGTACATATCAAGTACCCTCTGTGTCAAGGTACTGTGAGTTTTTTAACCTTAAATATTTTGTCCTGAGAGATTCATGAGACCAGATCTGTCTCCCTGTACTTTCCCAATTATTTTACTCATTAAGGTTTTGTCATTATTTAATCACCTATCTAATATTTTGACAAAAGTAGTAGTGGATGAAAATTGAGGAAAGGCCACTAGATTTGGCAACTAGTTCTCTGTTGATATTCAACAATGAAGCTTGAAGGGAGTGATTAGGATAGAAATTGCAAGATAATAAAAAGGAAACAGGATCATAGACTTAAATGACAAAGTTAAAATTATAAGTTTTAGAAGAAAATAAAGGAAAAAAAACTTCATAACCTTAGGTTAGGCAAAGAGTCCTTAGAATTGACACCAGAAATATGATCTATAGAACAAAAATTGATATATTGGATTTCATTAAAATTTTAAAATTTTGTACTTCAAAGATAACATTGAAAATATAAGAAGTCAATCCACAGATTGAGAGGAAACATCTGCAAATCAAATACCTGAAAAAGGACTTGTATCCAGCATATATAAAGGACCCTTACAACTCGAGAAGAGAAAGAAAAATGGACAAAAGATTTACATAGATATTTCACCAAAGAAATATGCTATGTTCATGCAAAGCACATGAATGGATGGTGAACAGCATGAGCAATTAGGGAAACGCAAATTGAAGCCACAATAAGATACTACTTCACACCCACTAGAACGTCCATAATAAAAAAGACAGATAATTACAAGTGTTGACGAGGATGGAACTGGAACCTTCATACATTGCTAGTGGTAACATAAAATGGTACAGCGACTTTGGAAAACAGTTTGGCAATTTTTTTTTTTTTTTTTTTTTTTGATAGAGAGTCTCACTCTGTTGCCCTGGCTAGAGTGAGTGCTGTGGCGTTAGCCTAGTTCACAGCAACCTCAAACTCCTGGGCTCAAGCAATCCTTCTGCCTCAGCCTCCCGAGTAGCTGGGACTACAGGCATGCACCACCGTGCCTGGCTAATTTTTTCTACATATTTTTAGTTGTCCAGATAATTTCTTTCTATTTTTTTTAGTAGAGACGGGGTCTCACTCTTGCTCAGGCTGGTCTCAAACTCCTGAGCTCAAACAATCCGCCCACCTTGGCCTCCCAGAGTGCTAGGATTACAGGCGTGAGCCACCATGCCCAGCCAGGAATTTCTTAAAAAGTTACACATGAACTTATTGCACAGGTTCAGCATCCCAAATCTGAAAATTTGAAATCTGAAATGCTCCAAAATCCAAATCTTTTTGAGTGCCAACATGATGCTCAAAGGAAATAATCAATGGAGCATTTCAGATTTTGGATTTTTGGATTAGGGTTGCTGAACCAGTAAAGTATAAGGCAAAAATTCCAAAATTTTATTCAAAATCCAAAATCTGAAACACTTCTGGTCCCAAGTATTTAGGATAAGGGATACTCAAACTGTACCACCGAGAAATTCCACCCATAGGATTCTACCTAAGAGAAATGAAAGTATTTGTCAATAAAAACTTGTACTTGACTGTTCATAACAGCATTATTCATAATAGCCAAAAAATGAAAACAATACAAATGTCCATCAGTTGCTGGATGCAGAAACAAAATGTGGAATATCCACAAAATAGAATATAATTCAGCAATAAAAAGAAACTAAGTAGTGATGCATGCTACAAAGGATGATCCTTGAACACACACTGAGAGAAGCCACTCTCCCTCCCTCCCATTCAACATTATGTGGTCACATTATGTGGTCCACTACACATTATGTGGTCCATTTATATGAAATATTTTTAAAAAGACAACCCTATAGAGACAGAATGCAGATTATCGGTTGCCTGGGGCTGAGGCCAAGGAATGGGAATTGACTGCAAATGGGTGTTTCACATCAATTGCTATTAAATTAATTCTTTCCTATCCTGTGTTCCTGCAGTTGATGTTTCTTAATGTAAATGCTGGACTTTACTTTGATCTCCATAATATCTCATCCTGTTGGTATTAGTTCAGTCACTCAAAATATTATAAAACCTTGGCCACCCCAGCTGGCCCAAGCAAGCAAAGATGTGTCACTATCGTCCTGACAGCACTTCTGCGCAGGCCCACCCTAGCACTGCCAAGTTAACCAATAGGAAGCTAGAATTTCTATATAAGAGAGGCTGGGGGGCAGCGAGCTAGTTGGAAAAGGTGGAGTGTGGGGGTAGGCTAGGAGAATTATCCTGAACATGCATAGCAAGCACATTGTGCGTGCATATTAAAGCCCCTCCCGATGGCTCTGCCGTTGCATGCAGTTGTAGTTTGACTTTAAGGAAACTAGGATGTTTATTGCTGCTGAAATTAAAAATGGGAGGAAAAAAAGAAAACTCTGTACCATCAGAGGGCAGTATTTGTTCTTTAGATTGTGAAAAGGTAGCTTTGGCTTGGCAAAAGATGTTAGCAATATTTTCTTACAATTTAAGCAATGTGCCTATATCCGCATCCAGGGTGAGACTTGCTCAGCCTTTATATTGCTTTTAAATCTTGTGTGTGTGTGTGTGTGTGTGTGTGTGTGAGAGAGAGAGAGAGAGAGAGAGAGAGAGAGAGAGAGAGAGAGAGAGAGAGAGAGAGAGAAATGATCCTTTATTGAAATATTGCCCTTTGTACTTCTTAACTAGCTGGGCATTCCACTGCACCACTGTTGATGTCATCTATGATGTCATGAGGGTGGTGGCCATCAACATTGCAGCCTACAGACTGGGCAGACCCAGGATCTCTTTAATGGTTACAGAGAGTTCTCTGGCTAAAGATCGGTGCCGCATCTGTCTGGCAATGTTGACAATCTCATCGAAAGTGGTATTTCCAGTGTGTTTAATGTTTTTCCGTTTCTTTCTGTCTCTTGGTGGTTCCTTGAGGGCTTCAATGATCAGGGCAGAGGCAGAAGGTACCACTTCAATCTGAGCCTGTCTGTTTTGATGTTCTGAATAGTCAGTTTCACTGTAATCCTTAGACCCTTCCAGTCTGTGGTCCCCAACCCCCAGGCCAAGGCCTGGTACCTGTGGCCTGTGAGGACCAGGGCTGCGCATCACAGCCTGAGCTCCGCCCCCCTCCCCCCTCCCCATGTCTTCCATACCGGGCTGCACAGCAGGAGGTGAGCAATGGGCCAGCAAAGGGAAGCTTGATTGTATGTATTTACGGCCACTCCCCATCGCTTGCATCACCACCTGAGCTCCACCTTCCCCTCCCCCTCGTTACCCCCCTCACCCCCGTGCATGGAAAAATTGTCTTTCATGAAACCGGTCCCTGGTGCCAAAAAGGTTGGGGACCCCTGCTTCCAGTCACCAGTTGCCTTGGCGATGTCATCACCAACCTTTTTTGGAGACAGACCCAGGGGGCCGATCTTGGGGGCCAGGGCAGACGTGGCATCAGCTTCGCCACTGGTGCACCTCAGGAACATGACTTCGATCTCGTTGGGGTTGAACTTAGGCGGCATGGTGGAGGCGGCTGGTGTCGGATGAACCCAAATAAAGTTGCACCTCGGCCTCCTCCAAGCCGAAAACGGAAAAATTAAGTCTTTTTAAAATGTAGATTGTGTATGCCATATTTACAGTCATTCTTTATTTAATATATTTTAAGCATTTAATATATTTTAAGCATTTAATATGTACCAAGTACTATTCTAGGTAATAGGGATACAAAGGAGAACAAGGCAGCCAGGGCTTTGCTCTTACGGAGCTCATAACTCAACCGGGGAGAAATAAACAATAAGAAAAGTATCAGATGATCATAAATGCTGTGCAGATAAAGTAGGGTCATGTGGGCCTTCATTTAATCAACACTCCCTCCTGCAGAATCTAAACAGGAAATCAAGGAAGAACAATTATATTAGCTGGATAAAGCCACTGTATGCAAATTTCAACACTATGTAGGAGACACCTGTATGACCAAGTCACATTTTGTAGAATTATATACCAATAAGCTTTATTTTTAAAATTCAACTTTATCTGTATTTATTTATTTATTTTCCATTTCTACACCTGACCTCGCTTTCTTGAAAAGGTTGAAGAGATGTTACCCCAGGGAGAAGGAAGGAGGAGTGAGTTTCTCTTCCGCTCTCCCTCCCTCCCATTCAAGGCTTTCATCCACTGGTGGGGCTGAAATGGCTGCGAGTGTAGGAACGTCTGCATGCTGAGTCATCACTGAGACTGACAGCTGAAAAAGACCCCTTGGAGAACAGGATACCTTTATCTTTGTCCCTTCGTCTCAGTTTCCTCATTTGTAAAATGGGATATTAATACTTGTTTTCACTGGGCTAGTGTAAGGATGAAATAAGATAGTGTATGCATAGTGTAGTATTTGGCATGGAGTAAGTACCTAATATGTGGAAGTTTAAAAAAATCGCTTGCCTCCAACCTCTCCTGAACTCCAGATATACTGTCTTCCAAGTGTACAGAATTAATGTTTATTAGAATTCGAGACAACTGAGCCTGGGAAGTAATTGAAAAACAAGGTCAAGGTTTTATAATATTTTGAATGACTGGACTAACACCAACGGGATGAGATATTATGGAGATCAAAGTAAAGTCCAGCATTTACATTAAGAAATATCAACTGCAGGAACACAGGATAGGAAAGAATTAATTTAATAGCAATCGATGTGAAACACACAGAGGGCGTTTAATTGACAGCAGAAGCAGTAAGATCACACTGTGGAGTGGCTGCCAAGGAAGTTTACGTAAACCTACACTGCCCCGATTGAGGTTCGGTGTCCAGATCAAGGAAAGGAATGGCTCCATTTTACAGGGTGGGATCTAGGAATCTTATTCGTAGGTCGGGCGTGGTGGCTCACGCCTGTAATCCTAGCACTCTGGGAGGCTGAGGTGGGAGGATTGCTTGAGGTCAGGAGTTTGAGGTTGCTGTGAGCTAGGCTGATGCCACGGCACTCTAGCCCAGGCAAGAGAGTGAGACTCTGTCTCAAAAAAAAAATATTATTTGTAACAAGCTTACTCACAGGACCCTATTTGGGAGCCACCAGACTCTATCACTCACTTTGGCAGTGAGGCCATCTTGAATAATTATTGCCTTCTTTATGCATTCTGTTTTCCCTTAAAGGACCACATATCACTTGGATTTGTTTCCCTATTTCCTACCACCTAGTCCAGAATCCAGCAGGTGCTCAATAATGTTTGCTGCTGACTTGGATGCAGCCTGAGTAGCACCTGCAGCCCTCTCTCCTTGCTTTCTTCACACCTTCTGTGACTTGTAGTTGCCAAAGTCTCTACTTTGCTGGAGATACAAACTTAGAGTCTGTACTCAAATTGGTGGTTCTCAGACTTCAAGGTGCATCGGAGTCTCCTGCAGGACTCATTTTAACACAGATTGCTGGGCCCCACACCCAGAGTTTCTGATTCAGTAGATCTGGGGTGGGACCCGAGAACTTGCATTTCTAACAAGCACCCCCAGACCACACTTTGAGAAATACTATGCTAGGTTTTTGCTTTCCTTCTTTTTTTGTTGTGGGCGTTGGTGTTTCCAACCCATAATTCCCTTTTGTTCATATTAACTCCAATATGTTCCATAATGTCTCTCTGCTTATAGGCCACTTACAATAACTTTATTTCTATGGAATTCGGGTATACTGTGGCCTTCTATTTTGAACCTTTCTGTGACCACTGGCTCTGTGGTCCAGGGGTTCATCCCCACAGAGAGGCTGTGCACGTAGAAGGGATTCTTGCTGAAGAAGTCAGCAGAGGGAAGGGTTAGTGTCGACTGGAGCAACTGAGAAAGCGTCACAAAAGAGGTTGGATTTGAGGGCATCCTCAAAAGGAGATTTGTGTATTTAGAAGGGAGAGGAAAGAACATCCCCGACAAGGGAATCGTATGACAGTGACCCCTGAGCACAGGAGTATGTCCTGGGATGACACTGAGGCACAGAGTCACACTGGAACACCCATCTCTGCAGTGAGGTGGTGAAATCATTGTGGGAAGGAACCTGTCTGTTGCCAGAACTATTATGACCTATTAAGTGCCATCAGCCATGCTGAGCCAAAGTGATGTTGATTTTGTTGTAGCAGGTTATTAAGCTGTCTTGGAGCCTCAGGGGCAGGGTGCTGTGTGGGCAGCACCATCATGGGACTGGGTGTGTTTACTGCTAAGGCCCAGGACAGATCATTCTACTTCTTCTTTCTGTAGAAAAAGCTCCCACCCCTGCAGGGTGTAGCAAGAGCTGACCTGAGGAAGAAGCTTTGCTCAATAGGAAATGAGCTACAATGGTGAAATAAGGAAGCCCTACTGGGCTTCAGCTTGATGGTTTTGAATCATGAAAAGAGTGTATAAAAAGTGAACATGATAGCAGAAAACTGGAAACAACCCAAATACCTATCAGTAAGACATTGGTTAAATAAACTGTGGAATGTCTATGCCGTAGCATATTATGAAGCCCCCAGGAAAAAGTAGGTAGAACTAGATGTAGTGACCCAGAAATTACTCCTAATTACATGGTTAAGTGAGAAAAACAAGTTGGCAAAATAGGGAGTATATTATATTTCCATGATTTTAAAAATAAATCAGTTAAAAACTCTTGAAGGATGTTCACAAGGTGACTGTTAACAGTTTGCCAATGGAAAAGGGAGTGAGGTTAAAGTGGGAGGTAGAGGGCTTAAGTGGAGCTTTTTTAGTTTTAAAATTAAATTTCTGAATAGTTTAAATTTTTTCAAACATGCAACTGTAATAAATACTAGCTGATGCTTACTAAGTGCCAGGTACTATTCCAAGTGTTTTAGACCTATTAACTTACTTAATCCTCCCAACAAACCTCTGCAGATAGATACTATTAATTTCTCCCATTTTACAGATAAGGAAACTGAGGCCCAGAGCAGTTCAATAGCCTGCCCAAGGGCACACAGGTAATAAATGGGAGAGCTGGGATTTGAACCCAAGTCATCTGGCTTCAGAATTTGTGCGCTTTCTCTCACTAGTATGTCTCTCAGTGGACCATGTTGGTCCACTGGGTGCTAACTGCAACTGTAATATGAGCCCGGTTTAAAAAAAAAAGAAAAAGAACCTCTGTGTATAGAAGAAAATGAAAGTCTCTAAAGCTGTCCCTTTAAAACATTGATCCACAGATTCACATTGAATTCCAGCTCAGATGGGATAATTCAGGCATGAAATACAGTGATTTCTGAGCACAAGGAAAACCTTGCTTCTCTCTCCCACCCCAAAGGGTCAGTTAACATTTCTTGAACAAGGACTAAATCTTTTTACCACCCAAATAGAGATGAGACTTAATATGTAAATATCTCTGCACAAAGTGTAATTATCTCAGATTTAATCATATAAATCTCTGATTTAATATTATTATACTAAGGTGTAGATAGCAATTATATACAAAGAGCAGGTTGCGATAGGAGAGGAGAAAGACAGGCAGGAAGGAGGGAGCCTGAGAGCACCACAGGGTTCACATGGGGAAGGCTGGAGGCAGCAGGTTGTCACATACTAGCTATCAATGACACTCCCTTACAGTGAAACAAGCCTCACCTTTCATAAGCATTTGCCCATATATTTACACGTTTGATCTTTACAACTTCTTATGGGCTAGAGAAGACAGATATATCCACTTTACAGATAAGGAAACCAAGGATCCAGGAGGCTGTGACTTGATAAATTACTAGCTGGAACCCAAAACTCCTTCCAGAATTCTTGAATCACACCAAACACCTTAGCCACATCACAACCTTACCCAGGGTTGGGCCTGAGGCAGCGTCAGTGGAAGAAAGTGTAGCAGATAGAAGCTCCAGATGTGAAGTGTAGGGATAGGACCCTGGCCAGGACCCACTGAAGGATGTCCAGGTGGGACAACCGAGCAAGGGCCCTGTTCAACCTAGAAGCAACAAGAAGGTGCCAAGGCCACAGACTGTGGGAAAGGCCCTAGTGCAGACACCAAACAGCTAAGGAACAGGGCAAGAGTTTTGATTTTGGAATCTGTATGCCAGGACTTTGCTCCCATCCCCTCCCCTACTTTGTCCCCATTTCTAAAATCTTCCTCCTACTTCTTTCCCTTCACTCTTTTTTTCCTTCTCCCACTCCAACTCCAAACTCACATTTACAGTTGTAAAAAGGGGGGAAATATGTGATTTTTTTTAAAGTGAAAGTTGTCTTACCAATGGGCTTGCGTTTGTAATCCTATTCCCTTGAGTTCAATTCAATTTTGCATAGCTCTGTGGGCTTGTTTTGACTCTGTGATCACATTTCCTAAAAAGGTCATGCTAATGACATGAAAACATGGATGTGCTCCACAAATCCACACTATCTAGAGGAAAAAGAAAAAATGAAAACAAATACTGCATACAATTCCTCTGGGGCAAGTGGATGACTCCTGAAACTTCCCACAGTGTGCGTTTGGACTACTGGTAGTAGTAGGAGGGAGAGAGCCCTGAGGAGGCAGGAAAATTAATTCAAATGCTGCTGTGCATTACAAGGAAGGCAACTCATGGTTTTTGCTTTACAGCTTCCACATTTTAGTTTTGCTCTCCCCACGGCCCACATAGTTCTGAAAATTGCCACCAGGGGGCAGGAGCGTGCCAATGTCAGGTGTCTGCCAGGTTTGGGCTTTCAGTTTCCTCACAGAGGAATTTCTGATCTTATTATACACATTAAGAAACTAAGGTGAGCAGTGAAGTAAATAGCAGGCAACCTAGCATTTCGTGAGTGGCAGAGGTAGGCTTTCAACACTAGTTTGGGTAATCAATCCATGGGCTGAGCTCTCTTAGAGCTCACTTGAGTATAGCTATGATTTCCACATTTAAAAGATGTTTTACAACCCCCTTTTATTAAAAGCAATACATTAAGAACGCTTCAAGCGCTATTACTGTAACTCTTTCTTTTTCATGTTTCCCCCACCCCCACTTATTCCTAATTTTTTTCATTCATAATTCTTTCAGCTCTGTTCCAGTTGTCAAAGAGAGAGCTTCATCCCCTTGTACCAGTCTTGACTTTGTGTCCCTCTGTTGGCAAGTCATTTCTGTGATGGCTTCTGTTCTACTGTCTACAATTTAAGGACTTCAGAACGACATCTAATGGAAACATGTGTCACCAAGATTGGATCTACAAGATAGGGCTGGCTAGATGCCCTGTGCCAGAGCACACGCTAGGGAGGGTTAGTGAAGCCCACCACCAAATGCTTCAGATGGCTCTGTGTCCAGTCACATGGGAGGCTTTGTTAACCAGCACAGTGGATGCTAGTGCAAAGTTAGTACCCCAGATGTGTGGATTCTTGGAAATATTAAAGAGCATTCCCTGCCATTGCAGGGGGAAGGGGCAGGGGCAGGGGCACCGGCCCAGTGGCCCACACCCTGTAGAACAGCACTCTCAGCTTGACTACTAAGGGGTCCTGTGATCCAGCCACTGATTCAGAAGAGACTTGGGCAAGTTGAGTTTGACAAGATGGTAGCTGAATCCTCACGGGAGACTAACGTTTCTTTTGTTTCCTGTGAGATGGAGTAGTACCTAAGAGGACGGAGACCTGGGGCTTCATCAAGTCTACAGAGAAGTTCCAACACTGTTTCCGTACCGCCTAATAATAAACATTATGTGTGTGTGGCCACATTTGGGCTAAGACTTGCTTTCATTGTGGCCATTATGTGAGTCAGGAGATCTGTGGACCGCATCTGTTATCTACCAAATAGATGCTAATAATTATAAACCGACAACTTGCCCTGGTTTCATTGGTTCATAGTATCTTTTTTACACCCTGCTTCACAGAAAATCCCCCCAGCAAATATATCAGCATCTCTTTCCTTCTTCCATGAGGGAAACGTCCAGGGTGGGGAGGGGGAAGGATAGTCACCTACATCCTTTCTCCACGTGTTCCCTACTGGCTGGAGGAAGCGTATTTCCTCCTTTCTGTTATTTGCAAGCTTGTTTCCTGCAGCTCCTTTTTTTCTTTCTCACAGGGAGTAGCATATTT
>RJWJ010019527.1:0-30158 GCA_004363605.1 Indri indri | reverse complement strand
CAGAATGACATCTTCGAGTGGTCCAGGGACCACCGAGTCCACCACAAGTACTCAGAGACGGACGCCGACCCCCACAACGCCGGCCGGGGCTTCTTCTTCTCCCACATCGGGTGGCTGTTCGTTCGCAAGCACAGAGATGTCATCGAGAAGGGGAGAAAGCTCGACGTCACCGACCTGCTTGCTGATCCTGTGGTCCGGTTCCAGAGGAAGTAAGTGAGCAGAGGTGACAGAGAGAGAGAGGTCCCTCGGGGCCGGGACAGAGACGAGAGCACAGTGGGTGCAGTGATACCCCCAGAGAATTCTCCTCACGCATGTGCCCTGACGATCTGGTCTTTTTTTTTTTTTTTTTTTTTTTTTTTAGACAGAGTCTCACTCTCTTGCCTGGGGCGAGTGCCGTGGCGTCAGCGTAGCTCACAGCAACCTCCAACTCCTGGGCTCAAGCGATCCTCCTGCCTCAGCCTCCCGAGTAGCTGGGACTACAGGCATGTGCCACCATGCCCGGCTAATTTTTTCTATATATATTTTTAGCTGTCCAATTAATTTTCTTTCTATTTTTTTGGTAGAGACAGGGTCTCGCTCTTGCTCAGGCTGGTCTCGAACTCCTGAGCTCAGGACGATCCACCCGCCTCGGCCTCCCAGAGTGCTAGGATTACAGGCGTGAGCCACCGCGCCCGGCCATCGATCTGGTCTTATCTTTAGGATTTATCTCTGTGTATTAACTCCCTTTCGCTCATTGATTTTCCCACTGGCACATTTGTTTTGAATTTTAACTTTTATTCGTGATGGATTTTCTTTAAGCCCTGTCGTTCCCTGCAGACTAACCCTGCACAGCTGGTTTCCTGCAATCCGTTTCCTGCTTCCTCACACCCCCATTCCTGCTTCCCGGGGAGGGAGAAGGGGGTGGCTTTGTGTTAGTGACACGTGACTCCACTTGACTCCACTTGACCCCGACAGGCCTGGACTCTCTCCAGGTGTCTGCTCTGTTCTGGAATTCTCTTGCCGTGAAGCCTTCTCCCTACCCGGCTCCCACCAAGGAAATGTCACACCAGTAGGGTTTCCATGCAGGGACGGTGGCACCGCGTAACAGAGAGCCTGAAAGCAGCTGTGCGCCCTGATGTGTCGGCCACGCATGCTAACTCAGTCGGCATTTGCAGGGTCGAGCTAGCTGCAACCAGCGCGTGAACAGAGACTGCCTGTAACTGTGCTGAAACCGTTCGCACGCCTTGCTCTGGGTCTGCGAAGCTGGCCATGGTGAGAGCGTTTATGAACGTGCTTGTCGCCCCTGGGCCTCTCTTTCATGCTGGAGGGAGTGGGAGAGCACGGTGAGCAAGCGACAGACCACGGAGACTGACTGCCCGGGTCGAACTCCGGGGCCCGCCACTTACTAGCCATCGGATTAACCACGCCGAGTCTCGCTTTCGTCCATAAAGTGGGAGTCGTGGTGATACCTGTTTCCTGCAGCTTTTATGAAGATGCAATAAGAAAACGTATGGAAAAATGCCTGGCGCCCGGCAAGAGCTTAGAGAACGTCAGTGGTTGTTATTGTTATTACCCAGGCGGTTGCGAGTTCAGAGGTTCTGCGTGTTTCCACCGCTCCTTCTCTTGGTTTCACTGCGGGGCTTTCTCTGTGCGTCTCAGGACAGCTCCTGCAGGTGGGTACACTCACCATCAACAGCCGGAAGTTTCAAAGCAGAAAGTAACGAGATGTTTTCAGTTAACGACTCAACAACTTATTTATTTTGATTTTTACTATGAGAGTAAAATATTGAAGGGCATTAGAGAAAACACTGAAAGATTCAGAGAAGTAAAAAGAAAATCCACAGTCCTAATGTACAAACACTAGTAATATTCTGTAGAACCTCCTGTTTTTTTTATGCATTATGGGATATATTTGGCACGATGGCCGTCATACCGCATATGTAATTCTGTGTCTCGCCCTGAACTTCAAATGATCTTGCAGGCACCCTTGCCAGAGGCTGCAGAAGGGTCCATCAGTTGAGCATGTCGGAGTTTATTCAACCATCACGCCGTGGTTGGATACGTATGCCATTTCCAATTCTGGGATATAAATGCCGTTGCTGCACAATTAGTAATGCTTTGGTTCAATCAGACCTTAGATTCATTCGAAGCGCTCAGAAGAGAAGGCAAAGGGTCTTCTGTTTTATTCATGAGCACCGAGCCGGCTATAATAGTCTGGGTCTCTCTGACCATAAAAATGGAAAACTTTTTTTCATCTTTCCCCATAAAAAATGTTATACCGATTCATTATGTGCGTACTGGCAGTACATGTGTCCAAAGACGATTTCTAAATGCAGGCAGAAGAACAAAGACTATTTTAGCAAGTTCTCTGAATAGTCATCCGAGAACATCTTTCACCGCCGGTCCAGTGACTACAGGCAACTGTGGCTTTCAGAAACCATCCTCTCGTATCATCGTGTCCTGTGTGTTCTTGAGCTCCTGGCCTTACGAGTGGCCTGGTCCTCCCAGAACTTGCAGGCTCTGAGCTATAAGGTGCGGTCCCTCATCGCCTGGTCTGGCTGTCGCATGATGAAGGCAGAGGACATTGCTCCCAGTGCAGCGGCCGGAGGAGGAGGAGTTTGCATCTCACAGGCACGCCCCCAGGTGGGCCCTCTGCTAGCTCTAAGAATTGCCCAGCCCAGGGAAGCCAGAGAAGTTTTTAAGATGTCAAAGCATCCTAATACACAGAAAATGTTATATATATAAAATACACCCTAAGAGGAAAGTAATAAACAAATGTAGCTAGAAAGTTGGGGCTGGGAGGACCTGTGTCTCAGACGATTTGCTCGATGTTCTTTCGATTGCACTTTGCTGTTTGAAAGGGGCTGCGGCAGTTCTAGAATGTGTGGGTGAGCACTCGCGTCCTTTGCTAATTCTCCAGCCTAGAGCACATAGAGATCCCTAATCCAAGACAAGGCTTAGCATCACAGAACGAGGTGCAGCGAGCTCCCAAGGTGCACAGAAGCAGTGCCACAGTTCAGATACTCTCATGTTCGCGGAGGGAGCTTCGCCAGTCCTACCAGTGAGGCTGCTGGTGCAGACACTGGAAGGGAAGCCATCCCACGGGGGGTGTGGGCTGGAAGGGTGGATCCCGGTGTTAGTGGCACCATCGCATCAGGTCTCAGTCCTTGCCACCCTGGGCCGAGTGGAACTTCCCGAGCCACAGAGAAGGGTGCCCAGCTGCGTCTGGGTCCTGGTGCTGCGTCCTTCCAGGGGCACACCTCTGCTGTGTGGATTTCTGAGGGCGACAGTCCCTGCGCTGGTCGCCGGGAGGTGATCTGGATTTGCAGCTGACTCCACTGTGCTCCCAGGGTGCGATGTTTGTGCAAACAGATCCCCTGAGGGTCACTCGCAGAGTCTCCTCAAACAGGTGCCAGCGACAGAGACTGAGGGTTCAGAGGCTCCTCCCTCAGTCCACGTAGTACCCTGACACCGATGTCGCAGCCGATCGGCAGCCTTGTGCTGAGACATCCTAACACATCTCGCCAAGGAAACACCGAGCAGTCGGGCTCGGTCTGCTGCCATTGCACGGTCTGACGAAAGAGAGGAGGGAGTAACACCACGAATAACAGGAAAACGACACGTTTAGTTCAAGCTACGCTTCCAGACTTTTCCCTTAGAAGATAATTTTACCAAGACTGTTGCAAACAGGTAGTTGACCGTTCGCCGTCGCATTTGGCTACAAGGCGGCCTTAGGAGGTGGGGGGGAGAAGCGATGGCCCGGTGAGACACCCAAACATCTAAGGACGTGTTTGGGATTTGGGGAGAGACTTGAGGAGACGGGGAGGGGGGGCTTTTAGGCACAACCCCCCTCTGCTACTCCCTTGCCCCTCAATTCCCCTTGGTCTGACGACGGCCCGTTTCACTCGGGTGCTTGACTGGTCCTGCGACAGTGAAACCCAACTTGGTCCCAAGTTGAGCATTGCTCCGCCATGCTGCCGGCAGAGCCCGGCCCTTCGGCATCCTTTTTGCCAACTTAGTAACGGATGCCATGAGGCACTTGGCATTTTCTCAGGTAATTCAGCTTGTTTCTGTCTTCTTCGTGTATCACTTACTCATTCAACAACTGTGCTTTGAGTACCCACTGTATACCAGGCACTGTTCTAGGCGCCGAGGAGTGACTAGTGAAGGTGAGAACGAGATTCTGGAGGCCGCCTGCTCTGTCTTTCTAGAGCTGCCCAGCTTGGGTCCGGGCAGATGGGGGGACGAAGCTCCACCAGGCGTCTGCCCGCTGCCTGGCCGGGCTCTTTCCGCAGACGCCTTTGCTGCTCCGCATCCCACCTCTCCCGTTATTCAGCCTCTGTGCCATCGGTCAGTTTGGGGGTCACTCCCTCTCGTCTATTTCCCTCTTCCTCTCCCCGCAGTCTCTGTCTTCCCACCCGCCCTTCTCTGCATGGGGACGTTGCCCCTCACCTGCCACTCTGTGTCCTCGATCCCGCGATGTCCTTCCTCCCTCCCAGTTTTGTAAGAGAACAAAAGCTATTCAGCCATTGCTCAGCCAGACGCTTTTTCTGTTTGTTTTTGTTTTTGGCTGAGAGATGAGGGTTTTTTGTCTTCCTCACTTCATCATCTTGCTTTGACTTATTCTTTTCAAACATTCCTTATGAATGTAAATATTTCTTCTCCCTGAATCTTATCTTCCATTTTTAAGGGGCAGTCTGTGTTTGGTTAACAGCCCGAACCCTGGAGTCTCAATACTCTGCCCTCATCTCAAGCTACTGCATTTTATCCTGGCTCTGTAAAAACTTTGAGAATGAAATAATTTTTTTCTTTGAATAATTTTCCCTGCATCCAGCTGTAGTTGTCAAAAATTAAAATTCTGAATCTTCTAGGTTTAAGGACTTGATAGAATCAATCAAAGAGGTATGAACTGTGTTTAATTAGATCCCTTTTGTTGAAAGTAAATGGAAGAGGTAAAATATCCTTTAGCTACTTTTATTAAGCTTTTGGCCTATCTAAAGGGAATTTGATTTCTGTGGCTACACAGCTGAATTATATTCTGGGATAAAGGACAGAAATGATTCAATACAGAGGTTGCAGCATCAATACCAGAATTTCCCTATTTTAGTGGTTAAAACTCTGGGCAGGGGAGAAATCAGTGTGTTTCATAATTCAACAGTTTGTTTTGATTTTTAAAAAATTTCCAAATCAAAATGTCATTTGTTTGCCTCTGTAAGAGGTACTTTTCATACTAGAACTTTGGGGAGAATTTGCCTGTGTGTGTGTATGTGTGTGTATGTCTGTGTATGTCTGTGTGTGACCATAGCTATGATACTGTCATTTAGCTAAAACCAGAATTGCTGAGTCAAATAATATATAAAACTCTATCCATTTTCATAAAGAATTTGGAAATCTTTGGTTACACGTTTATATGTTTTGGGCCATTTACAACATTGCCTTTTTTTTTTTTTTTTTTTTTTTTGAGATAGAGTCTCACTCTGTTGCCCGGGCTAGAGTGCCGTGGCGTCAGCCTAGCTCACAGCAACCTCGAACTCCTGGGCTCAAGCGATCCTCCTGCCTCAGCCTCCTGAGTAGCTGGGACTATAGGCACATGCCACCACGACTGGCTAATTTTTCTATTTTTAGTAGAGACGGGGTCTCGCTCTTGCTCAGGCTGTTCTTGAACTCCTGACCTCAAGCGATCCTCTTGCCTCAGCCTCCCAGAGTGCAGTCATTACGGGCATGAGCCGCCACACCCAGGCTGGCAATATTGCCTTTTAAAAGAGATATACTATCTTCCTTACCCATGGCCAAAGACAAAGATACAATCTCTTCATTTCCCTCCTTTTTTGTTAAAGAGAAAAATCTGACACAGTGGAAACCACTTTCCTATCCAGAGTCTTCCAGCCACTTGGTGGAAGAAGGTAGAATGGTCACAATATCTGGTGTCTAGATCGGCAAATTAACAGATGAGGTGTGTCACGTGTATTTCTTGTTCTTACTTCTCCAGTGCTCTGAGCTGGGACATATTACTCCATAGGTGACAAGAGTCACTTTAGTGCTGGTTTACTCCATCAAAGACTCTGTTTCTAAAGAATCTAGCTACTAATAAGCTAGGAAGACAGTAGTATAGGAGAAGTTGTTTAAACAGGAGGCATCCAAAGCTACAAATGTATTTATTTAAAATAAGAAATGGACTGGTTAACTAGAAACAAATCCATTATTTGCTGTCCAACTCATAGTTCTTCCTATGAAATGATTTGCAGGCTAATGTCCTTGTGAAAGTGATTTGGTGAAAATATAAAATGAGGCTGAGTCTCTTTTTTAAAACTGAAAGAGTGTGATTCATACCTATTTGTGAAATTTAAGTACGTTTTCTCTCTTACTGATGCAAACCCCTGACAGCAATGTATCACGGGACCCTCTTGTCAGTTGACAGATGGAGTGAAAATATTGTCGTAATTTATGAATTTGTTGATAGCTGTTCCGTCACCCAAAATGAATATTTAGATGAGGCTTGTGTGGGCCGTCATGTCAGAGCTACCAGGGAGCTTTTCCTTTGAGATAATTTATTCTGATTCCTCAGTGCCTGTCTCACCGTGTTAGATCCTATCGGATGTGTCAAGGGATGATTAGGTTGAGAGATACAAGGTTTTGTTATTGACACGATTTCCCCGGGAGCACCGGAGAAATTAAACCCTTGCTGAACAAACCTGGGCTGAACTCTCAGCTGTTTTCTTTGTTCTTTATCAGTACAAAGCACGTTCAGAGACAAGGAAGGACCCTCAACCAAGAGGAGGAGATGCTCTGAGTAGCATTAAGGATGTACACTGAAAAGTCACGCTTCTGGATTGTACTTCTTAGCTTTGTTACACACTCGTTGAAACCACGCCAGAAAGGTCTGCCTGATGTCACATGCTCTTTCTGTGTCCCTGGAGGTATTCTGACTGTCAGAAGAGAGACACACAGCAGTGAACTTGGTAATAACATTATATAAAGTAACAGACGTGGATTCAAAAACCAAGCCATATGTTTTTAAACCGTGTGACGCTTAGGCAAAATTACACTCTGTCCTCGCTGTGGGCTATTTAATCATGCAGTTAGTTAACACAAAGGGGCAGCTATGGAGAGGTAAAATAGGGCCTTGGAATCGAAAGATCCTGATTGTGCCACTCTGTCTCTGAGATTTTATTTCCACATCTATAAAATGGCAATAGTGATGATATCTACCTTACAAAATTATTACTGTTTTTTAAAAAATTTGTTGTAGAGATGGGATCTCGCTATGTTGCCCAGGCTGCTCTTGAACTCTTGGCCTCAAGTGAGCGATCCTCCCACCCCAGCCTCCCAAAGTGCTGGGATTACAGGCATGAGCTATCGCACCCGGCCTACCTCACAAAATTATTGGGCGAATAAATTAGCTAATATGTATGAAAGCATAGAGCAGATGCAATAAATATTTGTGTTGTTAACTATGTATACAGTACTATGTAAAAGATATCCCACTTTTGAAAACTTTAGGTTCTAAAATGCTGTTCATATGTCCATTTTTTTATAAGTCCAAAGTGACTAAAGCAGTTTAATATACCAGTTTCCAGATGCATTTTCTATATAAAAATATAAGTAGTCCTGTCAAAGCTTTAAAACCTGGAGTTCTCTTCTCTTCCTTGCATTCTAGCGAATATTTGCCCCCTGTGTAGACCTTCAATGTCTATACTACCCTTATTTGCCACCTCACCAACCAATCGATGATTCGCTGATTTGGAAGTTTCCTGAACCCAGCAACTTGGAACCCGTGGAGCCACCTTTGGCTAAAAGCAAACATGTCACCAACAGCTCTTTTACTTTTCTTAGGTTCCCTCATAAACGCTTGGCTTTCACCGGAATTAACAAAGTTTCAGCCCGGGTACCTTGTTCATTGTTGCTAATGTTTAGCCAAAACCTCAAAGTTTCTTTTTTCATTCTACCAATCCCTGTTCCTTTTTGATCATTCTTCACTCTTTAGCCTCAGGAATATTTCCTGCTGTGCCAAGAGGACCCCGCAACATTCTGTGTTCACTCAGGACTTTCAATTTTGAAAATTTATTTCTACCTTTGTTTCCATCCGAATCTTGTGCCTCTTTTTAATGGCATTTGAAAGACACTCACTATTTTTACACTTTTCAAACTGATGATGCTATCGCTGTTCATAAAATATCTCAGAACTGAGCACAAGCCCAGCTAACGTACCTCTGACTAAAAACAATGTGTGGCCAAGTGACTACTTACAGCCACTAATACCATCTGCTGGCAGTGGGCAGAATGAATGCCTTTTTCCCCTGCTTTGTTCATACCTGCAAACTTCCTTAAATGGAAAATTTGTAAGCAGAGGCATTTCTGTACTAAGGGGTATAAAAGATACAAAAGCTAAAAAAAGAGATAGCTCTTGCTTTTATAAATCTTACAGGTTTTTTTTGAGACAGGATCTCACTCTGTTGCCCAGGCTGGAGTGCGGTGGCCTCATCGTAGCTCATGGCAGCCTCAAACTCCTGGGCTCACGTGATCCTCCTGCCTCAGCCTCCCAAAGTACTAAGATTATAGTTGTGAGCCACCGTGCCCAGCCGGAATCTTATAATTTTATTGGGAAGAAAAGGCACACACTTACAAAATAGCCAGAGACCCCCGAGTCCATATGTGAGAGTGACACTGCAGTAGATGATGACATTAGGAACAGAGGGAATTCACAATGACGGAGGGACGGCCGAACAAAGTTCTTGGAGAAATCCGCGTGGAAGTGATAGCTCTTTATAACCGGCACGGTGGGGCCTTCGGACTGCTCTCATTCTCCAGAAACAGAGTTCATCCCTCTGTTAAGACTTCTTTTATGTATTTCAGTAAATGTTAAAAGTTCTCTATGCGCAGCTCTTGTGTGTTTCTTGTTTGGTTTATTTTTAGGCATTCTATAATTTTTGCTGTTATTGTCAACAGAAATCAGCGACAGTGAGTGGTGCCCAGACACCTGACCTTCCCTCCTTAGACATCCTAGGCTAACAGCAGGAACCGTCAAGTTGGCCAAACGAGCGAAATGCCACTGAGAGCCACCAGCCTGGAAAGGATGTCATCCAGCCTGTTGCCCACAGGCACGCTGGCAGGAGGCAGAGGGGGCCCGGTGGAGAACCAGAGTCTAGATACTGGATGTGATCCAGCCTTGGAAATTGAAAGTTCACTTTCCTCTCTCCTTGCTTTTCCTAAAGAAATGTTTTCATGAGATCAAAAAAATTTTTAAAAATTAAAAGGAGCGTAGGCTAACTCCCTTCCTGGGGAAAGGACACCTCGCTGCAAAGGGCGTTCTAAGAGTCAACTCCTTAGGCTAAAATACTGAAATGACAAAGATTAAACAGGATGAATTCCCGGTGAAGGAGAGAACAGAGAAATCCCTGTCAACTTACCCACTGAGGACAATTCTTATCAGAGATTGGATTTGGACCGGCTCTCTGTCCCAGTCTCTCATTGCTCCCCACTCTGCCCGTTTTCCTATAAAACAATAACAAATCTGTCACACAGATGAAAAGAGCCTTGCTGCTGAGACGTGATTTGTCAAAACACGCTCGTTGACTCATCTGAAGAGTGCCTTCTCTTCCGCCATTTGGCTTTCTCTGATAAACCAACGCTGAATCAGTCTTCCATTTTAAAGAAGAGAAAAACAATTATTCAGATGTCCTAACTCTCAAGAGATTTAGAAAAACCGTACATATGGTTCTTAGTTGGCCAGAACTTGAGAGCCTGTTTATTTCTCTTAAAAAATACATTACATACGTATATGCGTGTGTGTATATATATGTATAAAACAGACTTTAAAATTCTGCCCAACTAGTTATTCCCTAATAAGAAACTGGATTTTTGTGATAATGAAAACTTTTGCTTACAATCAGAAAGTCAATATTTGCTACAACATGCCGGCTGTGGTGGCTCATGCCTGTAATCCTAGCGCTCTGGGAGGCTGAGGCAGGCAGATCGCTTGAGCTCAGGAGTTCGAGACCAGCCTGATGCAAGAGAGAGACCCCCGTCTCTACTAAAAATAGAAAGAAATTATATGGACAACTAAAAAAAATATAGAAAAAATTAGCCAGGCATGGTGGCGCATGCCTGTAGTCCCAGCTACTCGGGAGCCTGAGGCAGGAGGATCGCTTGAGCCCAGGAGTTTGAGGTTGCTGTGAGCTAGGCTGATGCCACAGCACTCACTCTAGCCAGGGCAACAGAGTGAGACTCTGTCTCAATTAAAAAAAAAAAAAAATTGAGAGAGCAACGTATCGTAATACAACTGACTGTCACAACCAGCACTTTAGGGCAAGAACAGAACATTGAGAGTCGCAGAATCCCAGGTGGTGGGGAGGGGGGATTTCTGGATCCTGAAGGTCAAGTGTTCCCAGAGAAAAAGAAGAATAGAAATTAGGAAGCACCTTCTAATGCAGGAACGTCTCAGGCAGAGAGAAGTTTTTGAAACAGCGATTGCTCTATTTAATATGCAAATGTATTTTTTCTTTTGTGGCTTTGTCAGTTATTACCTGCACCAACTAACAGGAAAAAGAGAAGCAGGTGGAAGAGCTAAGATTTGAATCATTCAAATTTTGTATGAAAAGTCTGGGTACAAGTTGTGTTAGAAGAGAGGATGATTAACTGGAGGCCTGAGATCTTTCTCTTCTGATTCTACCTACTGTGGCCCCAGCTCCTCTATTGCAATGGGTAATTTTGACCTGACATTGTCTTGCATATAAACAGGCAAAACATTTAGTTTTAGGATCCCCCTCGGGTGCTCGTTCAGAATCTCATTGCTCTTGAAAATACAAAATTCTAATAAACTCATTATAAGTCCACGTCTAATCTTAGAATGACAATCATAGCTTCCAGGTTTTTTTTATTATTTCTATAATATTCTTTATCATATTGATTTTAGTGTATTGGGTACCTATGTTCGCTGTGCATATAAAATTCTTATCTCTCATGTCTTTCTGCGTGGTGGAATCCGAGGCTCTGAGAAGTCGACTCGGTTACATTTTATGAATGGCAGAATTGGACTCTGGAACCAATCGTCTTAGTCTGATGTGCGCGCTCTTTCTACTGAGTTATGCTGTCATGATGTTCATAGGGAATAATATCCTTCCTCTTCCTCCACGCCACTCTATTGCCTACGTACTTTGTATGTTTTATATTTTATTGCAGTTCTGAGTTATTTGGAATAAGAAATTACGCCTGCTTGTGAGTCAGAGTCGTCTTCTACTTAAAACCGGTTAATAACTTCCTCTTGGGAAAAGTGGCAACCGTTCTCGCTCTGGCGTGGCCACGGTCACTGTGTCTCTTGGTACTTCTGCCGTGTACGTCACCCTATGCTAATGCCATCCCCCTCACACTTCAGGCTGTTTCGTGACACTGCGCCTTTGCTCAGACTCTTTCTTTGGCTTAGATCCTTGTTCCTCAAAGTGTAGTCCCAGGACCATGAGCGTCCATGTCACCTGGGATCCCGAGCCCCATCCCAGTCTCCCAGTGATCTGAATGCTCAGTGACGTTTTTGAGAAGCACTGACCTGGAATATTCTTAAGTTCTTCACCTAGCCAATTCTTGTTCGCTCTTCAAAACTCACCTCTAGGAAGCTGAGGTCAGCAGTTCTGAAAACATAGTCCAAAGCTTTGGTGGGGTGGTGGGGGTCCCCAAGACCCTTTCAGAGGTCTATGAGTTCTTCTCTTTTCCAATTGAACATCTGTGGGAGGCAGATTTTCTTCGCAGACTTCAACCAAAACGGCATATTGCTACAGCCTGACCGCAGAAGCAGATGTGAGAATCCAGCTGCTTCCCTAAAGCCAGACATTCGAGAGATTTGCAAAGATGTCAAACGATGCCATCTTCACACGAAATTTCTTTGTGGCTTTGAAAAATATGGTTATTTTTCATAAAAATGTTATTCCTGCTAGTATATTACAGGTTTATCATTATTTGAATGAATTGATAGATTTAATATTAATTTTATAGTATAAACAAATACACTCGTATATTTTATATGTAATCTATATACTATAATAATTTTATATTATTAACATATTAACATTTAATATTTAATGAACTAATAAAATATGTCTCAGTTTTAGCTTCCCATACAATAAATATCAATAGCTATAACCCACATAAACGAAAGCTTTTCTGTTATAAAATAGTAGCACAGAAGCCTTTGCCTCAAGCCCTGCCTTCCGGGAAACCCAGTCTAAGACGCTCATCACTACCAAGGAAGGTCAAGTTTTGTTTCATGACCTTTCATTTGGAAGGCAGAAAAATGGGTGATGATTTTCACATACAATTAAAAAAAGTTTGGATAATCGAGCATGCATACCCTCAACTAGGAGGAAAACTCAGTTACCTAAAAGGATGTCTTCTCGAGTTTTTGCAGCAGTTTTACTGAAGGGACATCCAATAGTGCAATAATCACAGTTAAGCGATCTAGCAGGGTGGGCTCTCCAGAGGAAATCAATTTTGAGCTGATTTTTAACTTTGGAAGAACAATGCTGCTTGACTATAGGGATGGAACGAACCCATGTGATCTTCAGAAAGTGTGCGTCATGCCTGCGGGCCATGTCTTTTACATGTGAAGCGAAGAAGCTGTGTTAGCAGCCTGTTCATTTTTGCCCTCGGCAAGAGCAATGGTCAGCCCACCTCACCGATGCAGCTGCATCAGTCGATATTGATTACGAAGGCAGCTGAAATGACTCCGTTGGCTCTTTTCCCACGTAGAGGCTGAGTGCATGCAGGGGAGAAGCTTATTATTGATAAAGTTGTTAGAGTTTTGGAATTACACTTGCTCCCTTGAGTGGGAGTGGAGGGTTGCATTCTGTCCGTTGTCCTTCCAGCACAAGATCTACACATGCATAGGCTAAAATGATCAGGGAGGTGCACACGGACACACACATAACGCGCATGCACACACACACACACACACACGCTGCTATCTAGTGTCACTGTTGTTGTTGTTTTTTTTTAATTTTACTGCCAGAAAAAGTAGGTATGACTACCTCATTTTTAAAAAGACCACTCTTTAAATTGAATTAAATTTTCTTGCTAAATCCCAGGCCAGATCCTAAAGTAAACAAAGAAAATCACAGCATGATCAAAGAAAACAGTAGTTACCCTCCAAACGCACTGGGCTTTCCCTCCTTTGGGGATTGAGTGTCTCTGAGAATTTGATGAAAGCCGTGGACTCTGAGCCTCAGAAAAATGGAAATACACAAACATGTTTGCACATAATTTCATGGGTCCCAGATTAAGCAAAGCGGCTCTATTTTTTCCTGCAGAGACCAGTTTGCCTCAGAGAGGGAGGATGAAGGTGGAATGCAGTTTTAAGGGCGACGGAAAGTGGAAATGCAGCCAGTTTGCTTAAAAAAATTATTTTGGAAATGATGTGAATTGTTTACTTTAGTCACCCTGTTCTGCATACCGTCAGGAGATGGTCCCGTTGTTCCTAGAACTTATTGAGAACGATGGATAACGAGGAAGGAAGGCAGGGAGGGAGGACAGAGAAAGAGAGAGACAAAGACAAAAAATCCTAGAGACCCAGAGTGGCACCTGTCTGACCAACTTAAAGTTCTACCGAGAGGACAAGAGAAGTGCTAAGTACCAAACAACGGGGAGGCAGAACTGACTTAATTCGTTTTGCCAAAGACCACAGACCCTCACCCGCAGTTCCTTCTAGTGCAGTTCAACCATCCAGCTGTTTCCCAGTCCCCACCGTGGGAATGTGCATTTCGTGTGCAAGGAACTGCAGACAAAGCCCTGCCCTCAAAGAACTCACCATCCACTACGATGGAAGCAAAGCTTTGAAAAAGTAAAGAAGCCCTTTTCCTGTCCCCGACACCAGTCCCAGCAATTAGCAAGCCTGGGTATTTTCTTTAAGCACTTCATCGTTAATGAGGTAGAAATAAGGCTCTTTGTGTTGAAATTCTGAAATGATGGTGTTTCCCTTTTGAACCGCCGCTTAGTGGATTAATGTAACCTGTTTGTACAAACACAAATTAACTTCAAGTGGGTGGGTGCAGCTAACCTCCACGCTCAGATCTCGAAAGCAAATGAAGCCAAAGGCAAAGAGAGAAGACTAATATGTCTTTTCTTCGCTGCATTGCAAGGTTCGTGGGGCCAGGGTTTGCCCATCTCTGCTTCCTTCATTGGGAAGGAGATGCGTCCGGAAGATGCAGGTTATACACCTACATGGTCCAATTAAAAGGTTTTGTTTTCCAGGAAAGCCGATCATGGAACAGCACAGGGTAAGTGATGTCAAGACTATCTGAAGGTCACAGCCAGATCTGGAGTAGTCTGATTATGGCCTTCAGAGGATGCTTCAACACAGCAATCATGAATGAATGCTTTCGCTTAAATGACACTGTACACAGGAGAGGCAAAGTCCATTTTCAACTTAAAAGTTCGAAGAGTCTGGAAGATTTTCTGCAAAACTCCACAGAGCCACCCCATAAATGCAAGCGTGTTCCGCCTTCCTGTGGGCAATGCCAAAGGGGGCTGAGGAAGGTAGAGGGAATGTTCCATCCATGTACGGACTGCCAGGACTTATCCAAATGTTTGGTAAGCATCCACGTGATTTTTCCTGGTCCCCTACAAGGTGCAAAATTGTAGAGAAAATGAATTTTGGAGAGGCTTTAAGCGAAATCACAAAACCAAACACGTTTAATCAAAATGCCAGTGACAGCTCGTCGCTCATCATTACAGAGCATTCGTGGGGCTGTAATTTCTGTGTCACCTGTTGTGGTGTTTGCTTCTTTTCACATTTCCTCAGGCGGCCCCCCCGGAACTTGGCAGATCATCCCCGCTCCCTTCGTGCTCTAATACATTTCACTCTCGAGATCTCACACACCGCCAGCTCTGGACTGCTGTGCTTAGGGTTAGCAAAGCAGTGGGAAAAGGCTTGCAGACAGAGAATAACAATTTCTTTTTCATCTAAAGAAAAATAAGAGCTTTAAGCTGCTTATCACACCTAGGTTTGGAGGAGAGAAAAAAAAAAAAAGAAATCCCAAATCCTTTCTTCTCCATAGACCACATTTTTGGTTTCAAAGCTATTCTTAATGTTTCAGTTCTCTTTATCCTGATCCAGTCTCTTGGAATGAGGATATTCTTCAAAGAGTTGAAGTTTAAGGTTAACGCCGTATCTACATCTGTGTACTGTTGCCAAAGCTTACGTGGATTGGGGCATTGTTGTGTGCGATGGCATTTGGTTGTGTAACGATGGACTCCTTGTCCTGAGCTAAATGCTGGAGCATCTTTCCGATTGTGGTCTTGGTGCGGCGAGAACTTTTGGGGTGGTGGGGAGCGGAGAGGACCCCAGCATCTGTCGTAGACCCGTCCTTGTAAGCTTATGGGCTACAGAAAGCGGCTCTAGAATTACCGTGAAGTGAGTCTGAGTGATTCTGCTTTTGTGTTTCTGACTACAACATTTAGGTCTCGGGTCTAGTTTCAGAGTTTGGTTTCGGATCCGTGGAGGAGAGCCACCGTGTTCTTTGGCTCGTTCTCGCGTTCGGAGCACCCATTCTCTCTCGTCCTTCCTCTTTGCTTTTCCCTGTTGGTGGTTTTAGCAGTCTTTGCCCAGCCCAGGGTCTGACTGTTCCTAGCAAGCCAGGGAGGAAGCCACTCACATTCTAAACCAAGATGGAACCTGTTAGTGTGCCTGTTAATCTTAGATATTGTCAAAACGTTACCATGTTTGGCAGCTCAGAGAATGATCTAAAAGCTTGTGCTCAGAAATTGTTCATTTAAACTGGGGGTAGGAAGCCTCACAGTGAAATCTCTTGCTGCCTAAGGGTTGGGTCCTGACGAGCAACCGTGTCTTTAATGATGTCGTTGGCTTTATGGACACAATCCTACGTTGGTGCCAATCCAAGAGATAAGAACCTAAAAGCTGGCTGCGCATTTATCGTGGGATTGTTCTGGAGAAACTTTGGGATTTTACCTCTCATGCTCCTTGCCTACTGAAGTCACTGTCATGTTTTTATTTTACTCAGAAGCCAAGAACTCATCATTTATTAACCGAAGCATCATCGATTTAGTCATTCCACAAATACTTAGGAGTGCCGACCACGTGGGAGTGTCTACCAGGCTCTGGAGAGTCTGACTTTCTGGGGGACTCGGCCGGCCCCGCAGTGTGTCCAGGCCATAGACTGGGACCCCCGAAGCTGGCTCCGAGATGGGCATTACATTGGGGGAAGCTTCCTGGGCGGGTCCTTGGGATCAACACCTGTGGAAGGAGGAATGGCAGCTGGGCTTTGATCACTCTCAATGGCGGCATCAGCCACCCCTACTGGGACTTGGCCTGGGCAATGGACGGACTCTCCCCTGACTGGTCGGTCACCGGATGTGCAGTCTTCGGGGGAGGGGCATGACCCGGGCAAGGTGGCTCTCTGCCAGGGGCAGCACTGCCAGCAACTGGGAGAATAAGTCCTGTAAGCCCAAGAGGGGACCTGGGCGGCACATCACAGTGTCTCATGCAGTGTGCTGGGATACCACTCTTGACTCGACCGGCTCGAACAATAGAAAACGCCTCACGTCCCAAAGTAAGACCTCAGGGATAAAGCAACTCGTTCCCATCATTCTGCCCCGTCGGCCCAAGGAGCAGCTCTGCTTCTCGGGCTTCGTCCCATCGTAGACACAGGTGGCCAGAGCGGGGCTGGTGTCTCTGCGCAAAAGAGAAACTGTTTCTGCCTTCGTGCTCTGTCTGTTCATGAGGAAAATATTTCCTCGTATCTTTCTTTTTTGTTGTGGTAGAACGTAACGCAATATACCATTTTAGCCATATATCGGTATACAGTTCTGTGACGTTAAGTGTGTTCGCAGTGTTGCGTAACCATCACCGCTGGGCACAAAACTCTCTCAAAATTCCCGACAAAAACCCTGTTCCCACGAAACAACAACTTCCCCACTCCCACCCCCAGCTCACGGTGACATCTGTTCTCCTTTCTCTCCCTGTGACTTTGCCTGTCCCAGGTGCCTTATATGAGCATAATCACACTGTGTCCTTCTTTGTCTGGTTTCTTTTACTAATCATACTCTTTTCAAGGTCCATCCGTGTTGTAGCACATATCACAATGTCATTCCTCTGAATAGCTGAATAGTATTCTGTTGTATCTATACACAGCATGTTGTTTATCGATTCATCTGTGGATGGTTGGTTCTTGGGTTGTTTCTACCTTTCGACTTTCACGAATAGCGTTGCTCTGAAGATGGGTGTGTGAACTTCCGTGCAAGCTCCTGCCTTCCACTCTTCTGGATACATACCCAGGAGTGGAGTTGCTAGCTAACATGGTAACGTGACATTTAGCCACCAAACCGTTTTTGCAGTGGCCACACCATTTCATATTCCTACCAGCAATGTATGAGGGCTCTAATTTCCCCACATCCTTGCCAACGTTTTGTTATTTTCCTTTTTCTAAAATTACAGCCATTTTTTTCCCTTCTATCTTATTGGCCAGGACGGTTTCACATGCCCGTTCCTAAATTCATTATTCACAAAGTGAATGAGATCACCTCGGCTGCCTTAAACGAATCAGGACCGCGCCCTGGGTAGGGCAAGGAGGACAGCTGGACTCCCGGACAGATCGGGACATTCCAGCAAGAAGGAAAGGATGGCGGCGGCGCACACTCCCAGACACCATTTCATCTGCAAGGCGGGGTAGCGCGATGGTATCTGGAGGGATTCTGCCTGGTTTGGAATTTCGCTCCCACCAATTATTAGTCTTGTGACTTGCTCCGTCATCTTTCTGTTGCTCAGTTTCCGCACCTGTAAAATGGGGATACTAATGGTTCCTTCTCAGAGAGTTCTTGGTAGAATTAAATGAGTGAACACATATGCAAAGGTCTCAGGAGAGTCCCGGCGCACAGTGAGCACACAGCATGCACCAGCTGGTCGTGTTTGATCCGCTCCACAGCCCTGCGTTGGGCACCTCTCGTGCTGACTCATGTTCTCAGCCAGCTCTTCATGCCGGCATCCGGCGTTCCTGCAGCCACCCGCCGGCACAGGCGTAGCCCAGCAGCACCCTGCTCGGCTGTGCGGCTTATTTCTTCCTGCCTCGGGCTGCTTTGCCACCTTCCCCCGAGCAGCCTGTGGACCCCACTCAGCTGTTCTGACCCGAGCAAACCGGGAAGTGTCAGGAGCTAATATCCCGTGCGGCGTCCCTTCAAAGGGGAGCCGGAACCGATGGAAAAATAGAGGCTTCTCTGCTTCTCGGAGAGGGTAGTTCTCGGGTATGTTCCGTCCCATCAAACTCCAAGCCCAGCTGCAGTGGCCGAGCTGGCAATGCCCCCGGGCTGGGCTTTCCCTCCCCCCGTTTCTTCCTTCCACGTGCCCAGGCCTGTCAACCGAACTCACTTCCCAGAGTCCACTGAGCAGACACAGCCCTGGCCTCACGCGCTGCCTCTGTAGGGACCGTGCAACGGTGCACAGAGAGAGAAAGAACGGCAAGGCTGTTCCACACCCACAATCGGATCCGGACTCAAGTCAGAGTCTTTAATCTACCGAATTTCAGGCCCTCGCACCGTGCCACCTGCCAGTTGACAGACATGCACCTTAACAGAGGCCTTCCGGAAGCTTCTTTAGGCGATGGGAGGCCAGGCAGGCACTAGCTGTGAATAGGCAGCTGCAGACGCTTTCACGTCCCAGCCCCTCTCCTGTCCCCACATGGAGGCGATTCTGCACGGCGACAGGGTGGTGGACACCGGGCTGAACCCTGGGGCAGGGACTGCATCTAATTTGTCTTTGTGTCCCCAGCACTTAGCTCGTGTATCAGTAACACTCGGGGCCTGGCACGTAGTAGGTGCTCAGTAAATGTTTGCTGGCTGCTGAGATCCAGAAATCCAACTACGAATGGTTTGCTTTTTAATGATTACTTTTCATATGGCCGTGCCTGTTTCTGTACTTATTATTTTTTAGGCTGCTTTGGAATGTAATCTCCAATGGATAGAGAACATATATTTTGGTGGGAGGGGGGCGGTTATCTATCATTTTACCAAGCTAAGTCAGTAAAAAATCATGTACCTAACATTATTCAAGAAATGCTGCATATTTCTTGAAAGGATTCAAGAAAACCTGACTATCAGGTTGAGGGATGAAAGAAATCGCTGTAAGTTGTCTCGAACTGGTGGCTGGTAGGTTCCATGTGGCTCTAAGACACATGGGTGTAGCCAGCACGATGTTGGTTACCTTACACTGGAATTCTTCCGGAGCATGCCACAGGGCCCAGCGCTGCCCATAGCATCCTACTGTCCCTTCTGCCTGCCCAGCCCTCGCGGGTACACGGGTTTGTGACCCCCTCACAGAGTGACACACAAAGGCTTCTCCCTATAATGAAAGTTAAAATGAAATACCTGGCACCATTGCTCCTTGGGCTGTTTCTGACTTTCCCTGCAGCCTGCAGAGCCCGCCCCGTGCCACCAGCAGGTGACTCATGGTGACGTGCCGCCCTGCCTTCCAGGTACTACAAGGTCTCCGTGGTGCTCATGTGCTTCGTGGTGCCCACGCTGGTGCCCTGGTACACCTGGGGGGAGAGCCTGTGGAACTCCTACTTCCTGGCGTCCATCCTTCGCTACGCCGTCTCCCTCAACGTCACCTGGCTGGTCAACAGCGCCGCCCACATGTACGGAAACCGGCCCTACGACAGGAACATCAGCCCCCGGCAGAACCCGCTCGTCACTCTGGGCGCCATCGGTGAGCAGCGGGTCGGCGGCCGTGGGGAGGATGGCAGCTCAGAGTTTCCCAGCTTCTCAGCGGTTTGGTGGGATCGGTCAGTGGGTGGGGTGGACCGGGCTTCAGCCTGGCCTTGAGTCCTGGCTCTCAGACGAGTCATCTCTCTGATTTGCAGTTTTCCTATCTGTGAAATGGGCGTTGCCATGCCTGCTTCTTGGGGATAGGTAAGCTGCTTGGTGCAGTGCCCAGCACGTACTGGGTGGTCAATAATTGGCAGCTGTTTATTATCACTGTGGAAATGTCCTCTCAAATTGCCCTCAGCTGTCCAAACATTTGGCAGACTTTAAGGAAAAAAGGCCTTTAAATAGAGAGATGGGAAGAAGCAAGACTTAGCATCTCGTGGGACCTCAAAATGGCTAAGAGGGGGACCTGTGAAGTCCAGTGAGTTTGGTTGAATCCCGATTCCTCCACTCACTCCCTGGGCAAGTTATCTGGCTCCCCGACATTCTGTGTCCTTATCTGTAAAGTGGGGATAAGAGTAGCCCTTACTGCCTCCCGGAGTCGTTGCAGGGTCGGATGAGTGTTTGCAGCGGTGCTTAGCGTGAGATAAACCTTCTGGGGCACACTTTTACTGCCGGCCGTATGGCCTTCAGCAAGTCGCTCGTCCCCTCTGTGTGTTTACGTTCTCATTTTGCAATGGGGATAATCACAGCGGTGCAGAGGCAGGAGGATTATGGGAGCTGGTATCTGCTAAAGCACTTGGCACTGCCCCTGGCATACAATAAGTGATTAATAAATATTAGCTGCGCCTTTATAGAAGCAACTCGGTCTTCTTGGTAAGCTGAGCCTTGAGCACAGAGATCAAACCCAGGAAGTAAAGTTCCTACTGTTAAGTACAAACAGTGTCTGTGCCACTCAGCGATGAGATTCTGCTGCTGCTTCCTTAGGGTCACCCCCTATGAGCCCCCAGGGATCCTACAGTTCTCGCCACTTGCATTGACGACAGCAGCACAAGGTGGGACAGACACGGAATTTGGTTGCATAAGCAGGGAGAAAAGTGCCTTGGAAAAGAGGAAGAGCAGTTTCCCAGCCCCTCCTATAGCTTTCTCTTCCTCTCAGCCTACATCTTCTAGAAGGAGAGCCATGTCCAGTGTTGACTCTGACAGTAGACAGAAGTAGGGGCCACCACCATCTTATACAGGGATGGACGGACCGGGAAACTCAAGGAGCGTGGCCGTGACCTCAGCCCTGAAGAGCTGGGTGTTGGTTTTAAGTCTGTCCAAGTCAACACTGGACTCCCAGCCAGTTTGCTTCAGAAAGGTCCTTGGACGGCTCTTGCTACCCCAATTGTGCAGCAGAGCGGGGAACACATACGTAGCACCTGTTTCTGAAAATAGGGGGGAAGAAACTTCTCTGTACTACGTTTTAATCCAGGATGGAATGGGGGCAGGGTAGCGATGACCTAAATTAAAAAGAAAATTGCAGACCACAAATGGATCCATCTTGATGGACTCATTGTAGAGTAAAATCTTTCAAAATACGGTCAATGGGAGAACTGCGTGGTGGCCAGGAGCCACTTAAGAAGGAAGAAAAGAGTCTGGCGGTTCCTCAGTTAAAAATAGCTACTATGTGAACCAGCAACTCCAATCCTAGATTTATACCGGAGTGAAATGGAAACATATGTCCACACAAAAGCCAGTGTATGAATGTTCATAGCAACATTATTCATAATAGCTAAAAAGTGGAGACAGCCTGAATGCCCATCAGTTGATAGACGGATAAAAACAACGGAATATATCCTTATAAAGAAACACTATTCGGCAATAAAAAGGAATGAAGTTCTGACACTTGCTACAACGTGAATGAACCTTGAAAACATTACGCAAAGTGAAGGAAGCCAGTTACAAAGACCACATATTGTAGTGATTTCATTTATATTAACTGCCCAGAAAACTGGGCTGGGAGGGGCTGGGAGGGGCTGGGGTGATACCTAAAGAGTATGGGGCTTTTGGAGAGTAATGAAAATGTTACAAAATTCATTGTGGTGATGAATGCACAACTCTATGAATATACTTAAAAAGCCATTAAATTGTATATTTTGAATGGGCGAATTGTACGGTAAGTGAATTATATCTCAATGAAACTGTTTTTAAAAATCAAATGAACTAATCATTAGAGAAATGCAAATTAAACCAGTGAGCTATCACCTCACACCTGTTAGAATGACCACTATCAAAAAGACAAAAGATAACAGGTGTTGGAGAGGACGTCGAGAAAAGGGAACCCTCACACACGGTTGGCAGGAAGAGAAATTGGTACAGCCATTGTGGAAAACAACATGGAGGTTCCCCCCAAAACTAAAGCTAGAACTACCACGTGATCCGGCAATCCCATTACTGGGTATACATCCAAAGGAAATGAACTCATTAGGTTGAAGCGATATCTGCACTCCAATGTTTGCTGCAGCACTATCCACAATAGCCAAGCTGTGGAATCAACCTAAGTGCCCATCAGTGGATGAATGGATACAGGAAATGTCACATATAGACACCATGGAATACTATTCAGCCTTTAAAAAGAAGGGAATCCTGTCGTTTGCAACAACATGGATGAACCTGGAGGACATTATGCTAAGTTGTCGTAAGTCAGGCACAAAAAACAAATATTGCATGATCTCACTTACATGTGGAATCTAAAAAAGTTGAACTCACAGATCGGTGGTTACCAGGGGCTGCGGGGGCAGGCGGATGCTAAGAGGTGTTGGTCAAAGGATACAAATTTTCAGTTAGAATAAGTTCAAGAGATCTGTTGTACAACACAGTGACTTTAGCTAGTAACAATGTATTCTTGAAAATTGCTGAGAGAGTAGATTTTAAGTGTTCTAAGTACAAAAAAAAAAAAAATGAGGTAATATACATGTCCATCAGCTCAGTTTAGCCATTCCACAATGTACGCATATTTCGAAACAACATATTATACATGATAAATATACACAAATTTTATTTGTCAAGTTTAATAATAAATAAAACAATTTTTAGAAGTCAAATCAGAGAAGCCTTGAGACCTCTCATGAATATACCTAAGGAAAAAAAAAAAAAGGACGGTAGTAAAAGCTACCTACTGGGGTGGGCGGTAGAATGATACATAGGTAGATTTTGGATATTTAAAGATCCGATTCTTTAATTTACTCACCTATCTGAACAATTCTCATTTCTCTTTTCTGAGCCATCCCCAAAAGTCTTTCTCAATCACCCCAGCCCACGGAGACTATTTTCCTTCTATGAGCACGCATCAGAATGGTGATGTCATCTGCCATTCGGCATTTAGCTTAAGAAGTACAGCCCTGAAGTCGTGGTATCGTATTTATAATGCACACAGGACAATTAATCTTGTGACTTTATGCTGATTACTGTATCATCATTTTTCTGTTCACAGGTAGCTCGCCTAGCCAGCTAAGTATAACACATGGTTCCTGAGGGCAGGACCCAGTCTCGTGCTCCCAGGGAGCCGGGCGCGATGTCTTGCGCGTGGTAGACACTCACAGACATAGGTGGTAGAAACACCTGTGCTGAGAGGCGGTGGCTGAGCTATTTCAATGCCCGCTTTGTGTTCCAGGTGAAGGCTTCCACAATTACCATCACACCTTCCCCTTTGACTACTCTGCGAGTGAATTTGGCTTAAATTTCAACCCTACCACCTGGTTCATTGACTTCATGTGCTGGCTGGGACTGGCCACTGACCGCAAACAGGTGACCAAGCCGATGATCGAAGCCCGGAAAGCCAGGACTGGGGATGGCAGTGCCTAACCCTGGAAGAGCCGTCCAACACGTCTGCCGCGGGCACCGCGGTTCGTGGCTTTTGTTACTATGGTTCTCTCATTCATTGGATCACAGGAGGGGTCAGTAAGTAGGGAGAGAATGGAATCTATGTGGTTTGGGAATTTTTTGTTTGCCTCAAAATGTTTAAATACAACTATCAATGAAAAAAAAAATTTTTAAGTCAACATTACTGTGATTTAACATGTAGAGCGTGGACATGGGACTTAATTGCTGCAGCTACAATATGTCAAATATCCATCATCACGTGCTTGTACGTGATGTTAACCCTGACAGGATGAAGGAATTTAATAGTCTTTCAGTGGGATTCAGGAGAGCATTTGTTTTATTTTCTACCGATTAACCCACCGTTGCTTTGAAACGCACCGTGTGAAGGGGCAGAGAGGCAGGGTGGAAAACAGAACAGGGCTACGTCGTGCCTAAAGGATGTTTCTGTTTTGTGATTACTGTGTGCACATGTGTTTTGTTTGTCAAGAGAATTGAAAACTTTAAAAAATGAGAATACAGGAAATGGCTCTTGTGATTTTTTTTTTTTTTTTTGCCCTGTTAACAGCTTGTTAATGCTCCACTGTCTCTTCGCTTCCAAGTTTTGTGTCCTGAGGCCTATGCCCACCCTGTAAATCAATGCCTTGTTTGATTTTGTTCTCTTTGCTATTGTCGTTTTAAAGGTGAATAGCTCAGACGTGCCAGACATCAAATTAAGCTCAAATGAAGCTCTCATTTAAATGTTTAGACACCTAATTTATATTCTAATTGAGCCCAGCCACTGATGCATGTACTTTAGCTACTTCTGCTAAATAAGCATATTAATTTTCCACACCACGCCGTCAGAACTTAATAACCGACAGTCATCTAGAACTCCGTCTACTGTTTCACCTGCATGCAGCTTTCATTGATTTTGCAGCAAAATAGCAAGTGATCATTATGTAGCTTCTGAATTATAAAAAAATTTTGTGTGTTAAGTTGCCTTGTAAAGAGCATGTTGAATTAATGGGACGGCGTGCTTTTTGTGTTAGATGTTAGAGCAAAAGAAAGGCCTTATAGTGTTGGTACTGGAACACTTTGAAGACAGATATTTTCAAGAAAGATGTAGGACTTAAAATTTAAATTTTAGAAAAAGAAATGATGCCAATTGGAAAAACTGTCATAATGAAGTTCTTCATCCAGCAGATGTTTACCAGTGTTATTTTGCCATTAATAACGTGTAAACTGTGAGTGATTTACAATAAATGATTATGAATTCATTGGTTTTCTTGTCCAGATACTTACATTCTAGTTAGAGAATGTTCTCTCAAGAGTGCTTGACACTTTACGATTGCCATGTAACACATTTGATTTGGGCCTTGGGCTAACAAGAGCCCCTAAGACCAGGCCTCTCCCATCCCATCTGTCTTAGGCATAACCAGGGGGAGGCCAGCGAGTTTAATTTGCAATGCAGAACACCCAGTGGTATTGTTCCCCGTTTCTCACTCTCCCACACTGTCACTTGCACTGCTGCTAGCTGATAAATAGGAACCTCTACTCCTACATGTCACTCAAAAGAGCATGAAGGACATCTTGCCCCCTCAGGCCCAACAGGCCCCATCAGTGGTGACCAGAGGTGGGAGAGACGGACTCGTGTTCTCGCTCAAGCCCTGCCTCCCTCAGCCTTGCCTCTACACTCTATGTCTCCGCCCACCTTTTGCCCTAAAGCAGCTGTGCCCCTTGGCCTGCCTGCCGTCCAGTGGGATTCCAGCTATGGGTGGGTGCCAGACCAGACTTCATCCTATAAGGACGCTTCGGACACAACGGTGGCATTTTTCAGCTGCTTCATATTCCGGTTACATATTGCTAAGGCTTTGTGTGGAGTGTTGGTGGAGCGTAGTTACAGCCCAAAATGAGTCTACTGGCACAGCGTCCAATGGCCGTGTTGGGAATGTTTATGTGGACCTTTGGCTCCTAGAAGTACTAAACTCACTTGTCCATTAGTAGAAAAGATTACATTTGAAACAGCTATTTGGAATCTCACAGAAGGAGGATATTCCCCAGCCAGTCCAAATAAATCCTCACCCCTCCAAACCCAGGAGCCATCTTTTTATCTGCAACAGGGCCCATCAATGACCCAGGATTGGGATGCTTTGGAGCAAGAAGTGGACAAAGGTTAGATCGCTGAGGTGCCTTCCCTGATAATGTTCCCTGCAGGTATCGGCAGCATCTAAAGGAATAAAGTAGCTTTGGGAGGCATTTCCAAGCTTGTCCAAGGTGGTCCCAGAGACACTGGCACATTTTTTTGAAAGGTTCCATGTAAGGCAAGGGAATGGTCTTTAATTCCTCAGGCCTGCGAGGCTGATTTCGGAAGCACCACCTGCATCTAGGTGAGGGGAGCCCTGGGGTAGCAGCTCCAGTAGTGCACGTCCCACAGGTGCATGGCAGCTGCACGGAGCCAGCCTGGGATGCTGGCGCCAACTCAAGCCACCTCCTGTCCCCAGCTCTGCTCCTGGCCAGCTGCGTGACAGTCTTTCTGGATTCACTTTTCCTATCTGAAAAGAAAGCGAGTTAAACCAAACTCTAAGGCCCCACTCCGCCCTAACACTCAACAACAGCAGCAGAGACGCAGACGTGCCTGGCTTCTGACCTGAAACGCCTCTCAAGTTAGCACTCATCCTTTCTGGGACCCGGAGGTCAAAAATGATGGGGAAATGATTGAGTCTGAGTGGAAGAACAGATTGAGACCGAAAGGATAGCATGTTCCTGGTTTAAAAAAAAAAAAAAAAGTGCATGTATTTCACTCGTCCCCAAAATGTAACATTGCAATAAAAATAAATCTAATCCACCATGAAAAACAATTTAATGGAAGTACTGCAAAAAGGTTTACGGCTCAATGGGGCAGCAGAAATCGAAGTGAAATCGCAGTCCTAGCACCGGAGTTTGCATTCTAAGCTCCATCTAACTTGCTGTGCCACCCGGGACCTGTTTTTAGGCGGAACCCGATGAAAGCGCAGTTTACTAACCTACTGAGCCTCTCCGAGCCTCGCTGTCCCCACCCACAAGGCGGGGACACGGCACTTGTGGGCACTGGATGCATCTGGAGGCCTCGTCACCGTGCCTGGCGATGGCGGAGCCCCGGGGGACGCGGGCTGACGGCGAGCGCCGTGTCTCAGACACCGGCCGGAAGTGGGTGTAGCGCAGAGAGCCGCGGACCGGAAGTGAGGTGGGCCAGCTTCCGGCCCGGCCTCGCTGCTAACTACCCGGATGGCCCTAAGCTCTCAGAGCTTCCGTTTCACCGTCTGTAAAGGAACCTGATGGGATTGGGTTTCCTGTCAGGCGCTGCCGTTTTTTGAAGACCCCGCCCTTGCAGCAAAGTGTCTCACACGGTCCCGTCTGTGACCCTCGGAACCCCTGGCGTCCTCACGCCCCTGCCCGAGGACGAGTCTGGCCCGCAATGTCGTTCCCTCAGTTTACTTTTCTCCTCGTCAGGAGCTGGGAAGGGAGATCGGCGGAGAGGAGAGGAGAGGTCGAAGCTCAGGGATAAGAACGAGCTTTGGGAGGCCGAGGCGGGAGGATCATTTGAGCTCAGGAGTTGGAGACCAGCCTGAGCAAGAGCAAGACCCCGTCTCTACTAAAAAAATAGAAAGAAATTAGCTAGACAACTAAAAATAAATAGAAAAAATTAGCCGGGCATGGTGGCGCATGCCTGTAGTCCCAGCTACTCGGGAGGCTGAGGCAGAAGGATCGCTTGAGCCCAGGAGTTTGAGGTTGCTGTGAGCTAGGCTGACGCCACGGCACTCTAGCCTGGGTGACAGAGCAAGACTCTGTCTCAAAAACAAAACAAAAAACAAAGAATGAGCTTTGGGGATTATCTGGGAGGTTCATTTATTCATGTCACTCCTGTCCCCAGTTATGGGGGAGACTGAAAGCTTGTTGGAGTCTCATGGCTGCTCATGTGAAAAACAAGGAAGGAAAGAAATATCCTAACCTTTATCATTTTTTTTTTTAATTTCCCCATTTTTAGCTCAGGGTGTTAGTCAAAGTCCTTTCCTTCCCCTTCCTCTACGTCAAGGATGTGCTATAAATGGACTGGAAACTCCTTTCCCTGTTCCCTCTGCCGTGTGCCCACACCCCACCCTGGGAACGTTCCTGACCCCTGCACGGGCAGCATCAGAAGCAAGGGGAGGAGGGCCTGGGCTCCGGGTGTCCGCAGGGCAGCTGCTGTGGGCTCTAGAGACACAGCCTTCCTCCCCTCCCTTCCCCCGCCCATGGTGCCTCGACTGCCCATCTGGAAGAGCAGTCAGCCACGTCCTGCCCGTGACTTCCTCCAGGACTGACGGGGAAAATACCAGCTGACAGCAGCCTGGCCCAGCAAGGGCTGTGAAGGCTTTGCCCCGAGAAAGAGTCCCCTTCCTTGCACGCCCTGACCTGCATTTACCGTGGAAAAAAGATGACGTTGCCTTCAACCGCCTGTGCAAAGTCCTCACACCTGTGTATCTGCTAAATAGGCGTCCCCTCCCCCTCAGAGGTTTCACTCCTCTATGAAGCAACCTTTCCTGTTGTCATTAAGAGAAATTTCAGAGGTTGCTTTTCTGCTAGAAGCACTGGCAGAGCCAAAGACCCCTGTGCGTTGGTGGGCAAAGCGTAGGGGGAGCTCCTTACCAGGTACATGTTGAGACCGTTGGTGGAGGATGAACTGAGCTGCCTGGAATATCCAGTGTCTCAAAGTGAGATTGAATGGAGCCAGTTCCCGCAAACAGGCCCGCACACCTGGGGCAGAGGAATCCGGAAGACCCACTTAAGTTCCTTCCTGGCCCTGCAGTTGCCGCAGGGTTTGTGGCATCATAAAGTGCTTATTTCAGACGTGCCAGCCAATGAGCACATCCGTTTGCACTGTTCTCTGCAGCTGCTGCCAGATTGAGCTGTTTGTAACACATGGGACTCAAACTCTTAGAGTCAGCTCGGTAGAATGTGAACATAGTTGCAGCCGACCATGAGGAGAAAGGACCTCAAAGTGCATACTTTGGCCTGGATGATTTCAAATCACTGTTAAAAGGGAAGCCCTCGATTTTTCCTTTATGTGGAGAATCTTTAAGCGATGATATATTGGACGCTTTCACCACCTCTGACTCCATTTAAAGCCTGGGAGTTGAGTCAGTCTTAAGACATTGGAGTGAACAGTCCATTTGATGTGGTTTTGTTTCTACCTTATGTGACTCTGGCCCACATCTTCACAACCCAGGAATATTTAGATTGTTACTTTGTTTTGTTTGTTGGAAAGGAAAAATATGCAAACCTCTGCTGCTGTATCTATAATATGTAAGAGCAAGAGCCAATGATTGCTTAGATCTCTTCTTTGATCAAAAGCTGCAGGAATGGGCCAGGCACTGTGGCTCAAGCCTGTAATCCTAGTGTTAGAGTAGGAGATTAGGAGACAGGGCTGAAACCCGATGCAGGGCTTGAGGATTGGGTACAGGTGCTGTAAATAACCCTCAGGCAGAAGCTAAGGACAGGGGCTGATAACCCCAGGTAAGAACTGGTTTCGACCTGGCTTGTCAGCTATCTCTGTCACCTGTCTATGAACTTTGACTAATTACAATATCATTTACATTGCAGTTTTAAAATTTCTCTGTCTTTGAAATTGCCATAATGGTTCCGAGATAACCATAGTATAAAAATGGAAGGGAACCCAAATTCTTAGTAAAAGCCAACCCCTTAACCTTGAATATTCCTCCCCTCAATTAATAAGACTTCAAAAGACCGAAAACCACTTCCTCCTAGGGCAGCTCTTCCATTCCTCCCCCTCCCCCCCCACCGCCCGGCCTGCCCACTTTCCCCTGTGAGACTGTACTTTTGTTTTCGATAAAAAAAACTGTTGATTTCTTGGCTTACATGGTGTGTCCTGAAATTCTTTTCCTGATGATCACTAAGAACTTGGAAAAACCTCCACTTAGAGGCCGCTACCACTAGCACTTTGGGAAGCCAAGGTAGGAGGCTGAGGCCAGGAGTTTGAGACCAGCCTGGGCAACATAGCAAGACCCCTGTCTCTACGAAAAGAAAAAAGAAAAAAAATTACAGGAATCAATAGTAAACAAGCTTAGAAAATGCTAGATTCTGCTTTACTCAAGCAAAAGATATGGCCAGAAGCTATCCTAGCTTTGTATCTTTATAAAACAACAAAAAAGTGGGGGAAGGGTACGGAGGAAAGAGGCCCAAGACTAGAGTGTTGTTCAGCAAACTGGCCCTATTTTGAAGTCTGTGTAAACAGTAGTAAGTGGAAATATAGTCATGAAGCTGGTGGATAGTCATAGCACGTCATTTTAATGGCCAGATATTTCTAAACAGTTTAGCTTTTGTGTCTTGCTTTGTATTGTTTTGTTTTTTTAAATTTCTGTCTAAAACACGTCCATAAAATGAACATTGCTGTGTCCAGGAAATTACAGCATTATAATACTTAGAAATAATAACTCACTTCAAAATAAGGTCAGTCACCATCACATGCCGTAATGATTTGGCTGCCAAAGCACCCGGCTCCATGTTAGAATTCTAGAATTCGCCTGAGTGTGCACAAAGCTCAGATAATTAAAACCTCCCCAACAGACCTGTCTTGGTTAATCTGCTTGATACAATGTCGTTTGTTGTAACATTCGGTCTCTTGTTTTTCCATTTGCTTTAAATTCAGCACTGCCATATAAAAAGGA